>JANBRK010000071.1:0-40648 GCA_027577815.1 Coemansia sp. RSA 485 | reverse complement strand
CTATATTATCTATATTATTACAGTGCATATATATTTTCAGGAAAATAAAATTCTGAATCATAGTATGTATTCTATTTATTATCTACATTATCTATATTATCTATATTGTTATTTTAAAAGAACAGAAGATAAGAAGATAAGATAACGATATGCTAATGTTATGACTACTCTACCTAACACAATCACCAAGAAGACGAGACAATCTTTTACTAATATAACCAGAAGCTGCAGTAGTTACACCCGTAGAACAAATACTTTCTCTTGTTGACTGTGAATGTATGAAATATTCTTCAAAATCAAGTCCTTTCTCCAAATTACTCTTAATACTATTATCATTCGTTTCCTGTTTAGTAGCATTACTAATAGTTTGATTTCCCATTTCTTCAAACATATACTTCCAGTTACTATCTGATCCTCTTGCACCAGAATCAATGATACGTCTCAGATTTGTTTTGAAGTTATATAGAGAAAACATCTTATCATCTAGAATATTATAAGCCTGATTCTGAAGATGTTTATATATCATCTTAATTCTGTCTTCTTTATCTGGATAATTATTTAGAATATATTTCTGTACTTTATTCTTAGTATTACCAGAAAACTCGGGAAGATAAGATAGACCAACAAGGCAATCTTGATGTGGATAAATTACTGGCTTTTTGCTTCTTAGATTTATAATATTATTCTGTGGTAACATACATTCCATTTCCTTCAGCACATTATTATAGGTTGGTGTCACAAACAGATTCATCTCATCACCATCAAAGTCAGCATTAAATCCTCCACAAAGACATGGATTGAAAGATAATACTTTTTCATCATCATCTCTCTCTTTAACTTTCAATGCAAGAATAGATTGTCTCACCAAAGATGGTTGTCTGTTGAATAGAACGAGTTGTCCTTCTTTTATATTCAGAGATTTAACAGAGTCTTTAGGAACAAGAACTTGATCTATATCTAGTCTAGCATCTGGTACTATTACAGATCTCATGCAGTAATTAACTCTCTTGCCCAGTATGTTCTGTTCAATAAGACCACTCTTATTAGATATCATCTTCTTAATAGACAGGTATCTCGACTTTCTCTCTGATCCTATAATAGTAGAATATACAGAGTATGCATTAACATTAGGATTAAAGAGAGATATAAAGCTAGATAGTAGTTTCTTATTACCTGGATTGCTTATATCGTTATTATAAACTGGAAAGACAGGAATATTCTTAACAACATATTTCTCTAAACGATAAGGTATGTTAGATACAGGTAGTTGATCTTTATGTTTACCTTCTTCATCTGTGCATTCAAACACATTATCTTCTGAGATCCATTCAACATCAGTACGTATTTTAGTTTGACAGTTAATACATCTAAGGTTATGTCTCTTAACAAACTCTCTTACTGAACTATTAAAGTTACATAAATCAAAATCATCAAACAAATAACTAACATCATCACCACATCTCCAACAAGTTTTAATTAGAGATTCAATCACGTAGTTGATAGAACAAGGATTTATTATTTTATTAGGAAGCTTGATATATCCTGGATGACCAAAGCACTTATCTGGATTAACCTTGCATTGTTTGCATAGATTTAGGCTATTAGTCCCTAGTGTTCCATCTGTTAAATGATCAGGAGATTTGATATGAATAAATTTTTCAGCAACAAGAGACTGATCGAGATAGTGAAACACCATGACTAACAGTATAGTACCAGACTTTTCCAAGCGAGAGTTTTCGAATGCTCGTAAACAAGAAATTTCATTTGTAGATATTACTGGAAAAAATAAGAATGTAAAATATTCAGACAATATTGTTGTGATAACTAAGGATGATAATTATGTTAATGTTAAGGGAATAGAATATGTATCTTATAAGAATATGATAATTAATCCTCTCAATACATCTAAGCGTAATATAAGATATGAAAAGATAGATAATAAAAATAATATAAAGTTAAAAAGTATACCAAAGATGAGATATGATGATCCAGTTAGAATATGGAATGGATATGATAGAGGAGATATTATTAAGGTTATTAGGTCTGATGGTAGCATATCATATAGAAAGGTAGAAGAATTGTCTAATTCAGCACTATAGTATCATTATCTTCATCTAGCATGTGCACTTACATCTATCCATCTAATCATAAACATAAGGGACAGAGATGTAAATATAAACCTAATCAAGAATGGTGTGGGTTTCATATTCCTAAAACATCACCTTCTATTCCAAATTATCCTACAACAGAATGTCTAATATTAGAATTAAAGAATCTAATGATAGATAATATGACTATGATTAGAGCTCAAGTACATCAACTACAGCTGGATATTAAGAAGTTAAAGCTAAAGACTTCACCAGATTCACCTCCTTCACCAATGCCTTCATTAGATAATTTATCTAAAAGATCTAATTCTGTTGAGACAGAGATGTTAGTAGGAAAAATAAGATCTAGTAGTATGAACTTTAACAATGAGTATTACAAGAGAGATTCAGAGTCTGTGTTTGAAACGAGAAGTTTAAGATCAAGAAGTAATACATTAAGGAAGAGATTATCTAATATGTTCTTTATGCAGTAACTATATCTATATTGTTGTTTTAAAAGATAAGAAGACAGAGATAAGAAGATAAGATAACGATAATGCTAATGTTATGACTACTCTACCTAACACATAACATATGTATTATCTATATTATTAGAGTGCATGTATATTTTCAGGAAAATAATATTTCTGAATAATAATATGTATTCTAATTATATATCTATTTATTTATATTATCTATATTATCTATATTATTATAGTACATATATATTTTCAGGAAAATAATATTTCTAAATTACAATACAGCGTCTAGTTATATAGTTATATATCTGTTGTTTTAAAGATAAGAAGACAGAAGATAATAACGATAATGCTAATGTTATGACTACTCTACATGCTACACATTATCTAAGATATAATATATGTATTATCTTTCTTTATCTATATTCTCGGGAAAATAATATTTCTAAATTATAATACAGCATCTAAGATGTAGTGTATCGTTAGTAGTAGTCTTAACATTATCGTTAGTAGTAGCATTATCTTTCTTTATATATATTATTATAGTGTATATATATTTTCAGGAAAATAATATTTCTGAATAATAATATGTATTCTAATTATTATCTAATTATCATCTAAAATATAGTTTTAAAATCAGTATCATCATCAACATCCTTATTTCTGTATTTCAATAATATAGTCTAGTCTTATTTGTTCTGATTTAAATACTATTATCTCATCGTTAAATATATTAGATATACCAGGCATTGCCCAATAAGAATCATATCCATCAGGAGGAGGACTATTAGTAGCTCCTAAAGGTGTATAACTATTACCCATTGACACAGAAGCAATAAGCATGTACACTGTATTATTAATATTATTAGCACCAGTCCAATAACCACCATCACAGTATCCTAAAGATTTAGTTGATTGTCTGGCAAAGTAAAGACCATCACCAAACATGTTACCTGACTTTACTCCTGGAGAATTATTCGGCATAAGTAAACCTTTACTCATAATAGATAAAAGATTCTGAGTTCTAGTTCCATGCCATAACATCTTAACATTACCTATTCTCTTACTACACTCACTGAATGGTTCTTGCTGAGAATCAAGACGAATGCGATATATCTTTACTATACGTGAATTATTATTATGATAACCATGAGAATTATTCTTCGTAAGTTCAAACATAGATTCTATAAGCCTAACAATAGTATTATCAGTAACAGTCTCTATCTCTACATTGAATGCAGAACTAGTAGGTTTATCTTCATCTTTATTTTCATCTCTCTTCTTAAGATCGCTTATCAGATTAAGAGTCTCTAACAGTGCATCACATATATTTCTCTGAGAGTTAATAGATTTATGGGAGAAAAGAAGATTATTTAGTTCTCTAGTATTATTAACCTTATTTGGTATAATAACAAAATATTGCTCATTAAGATCAAGTATTCTGTTGAATATTTCGTTAAGTTCTTTAGATGGCTCTATCTTATTTGAGTTAGATACAATATCACCATTTGCTTTTCTTTTATTTCCTTTAGACTTATTGACATCCAATAATACTACATCAGGCTCAGATTCTTTAATTCTCAAGAATTCAGGTAGCATAGTCTCTATCTCTGTTAATATATTCATCGCTTTAACTACTCCATCTTTATGTATTATACCAAGAGGAGTCTTAAACATTCCACTAGCAGAATCGAATATAACACCTGAGTCATCAGTAATCTTATGAACGTTCTTTTCTGATATCATCCTTACGAGATCTTTAGCATCATCATCTTTGCAGTCTATTTCTTTCAGTGCTTTGTCTATGATATTACTGTTAATAGTTATCTTACTTTCCTGGTAATCTATTCCTTCATCTATCATAGCATCTTTATATCCTTTATTTCTTTTAGCTCTTAACAGACTGTTATATTTCTTTTCTCCACCAGTATATGTATGATTAGTACCCTTATTTCCTACTCTTCCATATGATACTATTACAGTATCTTCATCTTCTAGTAATTCTACAGTATAGAACTTATTATTGTTATTGCCAGAATTAAATTGTATAAGAGTGCACTTCATCTTTGTTAATTAGTTATGCCATAAAAATCGTTGCATTTTAAAAGCACTAGTAATATAAAAGATGAAGTTGGCTGAAGCATTAATACTAAGATCGGATTTAGATAAAGCTATTGGTAGTCTAAGAACAAGACTTATAAATAATAGCTTAATACAAGAAGGGCAGATACCAGATGAAGATCCTAATAAATTATTGTCTGAGTTAAAGATTAAGTTGAAGGAAATGGAAGAGTTGATAGTTAGTATAAATAGGACTAATCTATTAGTAAAGACAAGTAGTAATATAAGTGTAACAGAAGCTATTGCCAAAAGAGATAGACTATCAAGGTTATATAGTATTATGGATTCTGTCTCTAATCATGCTAGTGAAAAGGTAAATAGATACAGTAAAACAGAAATAGTAAGTGTATCAACTATCGATGTCTCTGATATGAGAAAAGAAATAGACAAGATAGCTAAGTTAAGGAGAGAAGTAGATATTGAGATACAAGCAGCAAATTGGAGTAATGATATAATGTAATGTAATGAATAATAAGACGGTAGCATATTATAATATAGCGAACAACAAAAACCAACTTGATTCTATTAAACATACAAATTAATGTTACACTAGCAATCAATGACCAATTAAATCTCTGGTCTACTAAATAACTTACTTTCATTACCATGTTGTTGGATATTATTTTATGTGAGGGTGGGATGTGGGTCTAAAATATTATCTTTTAAAACAAACTAGTAATAGTGTTATGGCTAATTCCTAACTAGCAATCTTTATATATTATTATAGTACATAGAGATGAGAGACATAAGAAATATTATCCAACAAATATCAGGAAAAGAAGAATTAGAAGCACAAGAGATGCAATGGGGATTAACAAAGACTAGACATATAAAAATAAGAAAAGATATTGAAGGGTTTGGTGAGAAATATAAGAATATCTCATCTATGATATATAGATTATCAAATGGAAGATTGAAGGTGCCTAAGATTCTAGATATTGGGAAGATAGATGAATATGATTATGTAATACAAGAGAGAATAAATCAGACAAGAGAGGTAAGGATCGAAGATATAGAGAAGGTAATGCAAATACTAGAAGAAGCTGAAAACATAGATTTCATTCAAAGAGGAGTAATGATAGATAAACCTATGTTTCTGGTAGAAAATAGAGATAAGGATGAAGTTTATAATAAGTTAAAGCTTATAGGAATGCTAAATCATAAGACTATTAAGATATTAGAAGAACCAGATCCAGATAAATATACACTTCAGCATGGAGATTTAAGACACAGGAATATAATAATAAAGGACAACGAAACATATTTGGTAGATCTAGATACAGTAGGTGTCTATCCATATTATTTTGAAAGATTCTATATAACAAGTCAACTCGGAATACCTGTATCAACAATGAATGTACCTGATAACTTAATTAAAAAGGAATGTCTGTTGCTGTATTGCAAATATATAAATGGACACACACTGAAGATAACAGAAGTAATTGAAGGTATTAAAGAAATAATTGAACTTGTAGTGGATGGAAGAATGTCAGGATTATCAAATATCACAAAAGGAATATCTATATATAAGAAATGTACAACTATTCAGTAGTATGTGATACGTGTTTCTACCAGTTTGAATGTTTCCAGTAATTAATAATTTATAACAACAAACAAAGTGGTGTTGCAACACATGTACTTTTAAAACAAACTTATTTCTTGAGAATGTTTATGTACTATAATAATATAGATAATATAGATAATACTAAAGACTATTAACATAATCTATTATCTGTTCAATCCCTGTATTGCTATTAAGATCTAATTCTTCACCAGTCATAATAGGTAGATCTGTGTCTGGATTAGTATCACGATATATTCTTGCCATATTAGCACTCATTACTATTCCATTTGTGCATTGAACGTCTCTCATATAACCAGTAAGTTGAATCAATGTAGACATCGATCTGGCTATTTTATCTTCTTTCTTGCATTCTATCATGAGAATTACATTACTAATATCACTCCCATGAACTATTTCAATGATAACAACGTCACTAGCTCTCATATTTGCTGTCAAACCAACAGATCTTACAGGAAATTCTCTAACAATCAAGAAGTTATTAACAACAGTCTTATTTGTATGTCTAAGAATCTCTTCAGCAAAAGAACTAGTGAAAGATTCATGAGAATACTCTTTTGCGACTCTTTGATAAGCTCTTATTTCTTCCATATTAATTATACTATAGTATTTAGATATCTAACTTTTGTTCACTTCCAATATAATAATGGTTACCTTCTATACTAGTTTTAAAACAACAATATAGATAATATAGATAATAAAGAAAGATAATGATGAGACTACTACTACTAACGATACACTACATCTTAGATGCTGTATTATAATTTAGAAATATTATTTTCCTGAGATTATACATGCACTGTAATAATATAGATAATACATATATTATATCTTAGATAATGTGTAGCAGTAGAGTAGTCATAACATTAGCATATCGTTATCTTATCTTCTTATCTTCTGTTCTTTTAAAACAACAATATAAAGATATAACTATATAACTAGAATACATAATATAATTCAGAAATATTATTTTCCTGAGAATATATATGTACTATAATAATATAGATATATATAGATAATATATAATATTGTACATTATAACAATGATAAACAGAAGATGCAGGATATAGCAATGAATAACTTTAAATGGCCACCAATTAGTTCATGTATTGATAATTATGTTAGATCTGAATATGGAGATTACAAGATAATAACTAATTATGGATATAAGATGGTACTAAAACTAAAAGACAGTATCATTAAGATATCAGAAGGAGATATGAGTACAGAGAGTTCTATGTATAACAAAGCTTCTGAATTCCATATTAAGGTTCCTTCAGTAATTTCTTATAGTAGAAATCTGATAAATAACAAGCACTATGATTTTTTACAATTAAGCTATATAGATGGAGTTCTACTTTCAAGTTCAGAATTAAACGACAGTATCAGAGATAATATTAAAAACATGTTTACTTCTCTAAATCCTGGTAATTCTGTCTTATTTACTCCTGGTTTTGATTTAGGATATAAGATATATGATAATGTTGAGGAATTTTATATATCTAGAATAAAAGAAAGACCTAATGATGAACACGATGAACTTATGAAATTATATAAAAGTTGCAAGAGAGATAGACCAATGGATAATATAACTTACTTTCATCATGGTGATTTACATCCAACTAATATTATGTTAAGTAATAATTCTATATACTTACTGGATTGGGGTAATTCAGGTAACTATCCTATGGAATATATTTATTCATTAGATTGTTTATTTGAATGGAATATTTACAACATCAAAACTCCTTGGGCTGTATTAGAAAAGAAATTAAGAGGAATAGTTAGCTTTTAAAACAACAGACAATATATTATACCAGAACTTCAAATCCATCCAATCCTTTAGTTTCATATACTATTATATAAGTATTAAGCTTTGGATTAGTGCTAGGATTAGACATTGGTTTAATAAATTCTGTAACTTTCTTATTTCTGTTAATATATATTCTTATCTGTCTATTCATCCTTCTCTCAAATATGTGATAAGTAATTCTAATATCATGCAATGGATTAGTTATATATTTCCTGAGAGTAGTACTATCTCTGTATCCTAATCTGTTAAAGTTATTCACACACATACTATATTCTTCATCAGTAATCTTATCAAACATAAACTTACAATTTAGCTGTTTAAACCAATCACTAACTCTTATTCTGGTCATCTTTCTCAAACCATTGATATTATTAATAGGTGTATAATTAGATCCTTTATATGAATAGCCATTTAAATCAGGTGGTAGTAGAGTAGGACTAGATATTCTTAGCAGTCTGTCCATTATTCTACTCTTAAATTCATCATCATCCTTACTATCTAGATACACTTGATACAGATTAAAATAACTATATCCTGTAGTATTAAAGCAGCAAGGGAATGCAGGAGGAGGTTCATAAGGGTAATCTTCTGGTGGTGTTACTTTATTAAGCTTCAAACCTATGTAGTATCCTTCTTTAGCTTTATACAACACAGGATTTTTCTTGGGATATAGTATTTGATATTCATTGTTGACAGTTGTTTCAGGATCAAAGTTCTTCGTTGGAATAGGTTTTACAGGACAATGACGTGCTATTCCTGGATAATACACTCTAGGATCAGTAATCTTTAGTAGATGAGATTCGTGGCATCTTTCTTCTTCTTGATATTCTGGAGATGATATCTTTATTTCAGGCATTATCTTAGCCAAAGAGAATGGAAGACTACTATCTTTTATCTCTTCCAGACTATTATCTACTATATAAACATAACCATCATTAACCATTACTACAACTTTATCATCACTAGTTGAATTAAACACACTAAATACTTTAGTATATTTTCTAAATCTCTTCTTCACTAGAGTTATTTGTATATCATCGATTATGATTAGCCCATTGACATTAATGTTATATTTATATTTATTTCTCTCTGTTGGCAACATCTTAATAACACTACCTACTACTTGTTCTTGAAGTAATACATCACATCCCAGCAAATCTGTAATTATAGGAGTAAGACTAGATATTAAAGATGGTGAACTAATCACTCTCATCATCATAGCTTCAATCATTATGTTATCAATATCTTCTTCTTGCCATGTATCGTAACTAGATAGGGTGGATATAAACAGATATTTATCTTCTGACACATAGAAAGAAACATAAGATTCATCTGCTACTTTTATATATCCCATAAGTCCATAACATTTAGGTCTAGTAGGCAGTCTACCAATATTATTAATATACCACTCACAATCATATCTTTGTTTGAATACAAACTCTCTATTAACTAGACTGTAATAACATAAGTATGGCACTACATCTGTATCTACTTTCTCTAATACTTCAATCAGAGGAATGGATAGATTTAGGTTATCTTCTTGTATTATAGACATGATACGTATACTATAGTGCAGCATCTTCTTGAGCATTTCTAGCAATCTAATTCTTTGGTGGTTCATTAGCAGCAATATCATATTCAGGTCTTACTGTTATCTTTATCTTTTCATCTTTCGGGTTATTAGCCTTTATTGTGTTTACGAATCTCTTTACTATTATATCAGCAGGTTGTCTTATCTCCTTCGTAAATCTAGTAGCTTTCTGTTCTAGATCTACATTATCTCTAAACATAGAGTTCAGCATTGTATTCTCTTTCTCAGTACGTCCAGGAATCCATTTACCTTCTCTTGCTTTCATCATTGTCTTTAGAGTATGGAAGTAATATCTATGACATTCATATACTATGCAAGCATTCAATCCCTTTGATTTGAACAGCATATCCATATTCTCAAGACTAGCAGTAACTATATCATCCAAGTACTTGCATTTCATCTTCTTATGTACTAGAGAATATTCCTTATCAAACTCTTTGAATATAACCTCTTCTACTCCTTCTTCTTTACTAAGATGATATTTCTCTTCTAGATGAGATTTGCCAAACATCTTTATCATATCATCGTAGAAAGCAGATCTTACCTTTCTATCCTTTCTATAAGTCTGTACTAGCAAGAAGAACCATTTAACTCTGTTGTATATATCTCTAAACTCTTCTGTCTTCATCATTAGCTTAAGATTATTCTTGTTAATCCAGTAATAGTTAGTTGCCTTCATTCCTGGTAGCTGATCTCTAACCTTCATTATCGGATATTTATAATCTTTAGGTCCGTGAGTCTCATCATAATACTTATTATAATACTCATCATAACTATCTAGTTCTTTGATAGGGAAATCTGTCTTGTATCCTAGTTCATATACTAGATCTTTATATGATGTCTGTAGTTCTGGAAGATCACTAAGGGTTTTAACTTCGTTTCTATCATAGTTCATCATATTCATTGTTTCTTCGTAAAGATCATCAGCTGTTTTTCGTGGAAGTTTCCTTATTGGTGCTTCAGCTCTAATAAATCTAGTACTTATTCTTTGGAAGTCAACACCAACAGTCTTTATATCACCATCATGTTCTTTGAAATATATCTTCTTTTCTTTATTTTTATTCATATCTCTCTGTAAATAACGCCTTACTCTATTTACTCTTCTCCAAATACAAGGACTCTTTTCCTTTTTCCTATCATACAATGCTTGTGGATCCATAAAGTAAGGATCATCTAACCATATCTCATCTGCTTCTTTATCGTATTTACCTCGCATTATATCTTCTAGTGGTACATCTCTGTTTCTACAAGCCTTAACTTTATGCCATTCTTCCCAATTAGCCCAAGAAGGTATATGTTCTGGTCTTAGTTTAAAGTTAGTCTTATGTATCTTTCCTGGTTTAGTTGGTTGTAGGCTTATCCAGTTAAAGTATTCTGGTATCTTGTTTCTTACTTCATCTCCAAACTTTAGAATAAGTATTTGACATTCAAGATATACTTGCCTTAGATATGCACCTGCATTGTTATAATAATTAGCTACTATATCTTTCTGTCCCCAATTCTTCTCCTTTATCATCCATAATCTATATATATCACATCGCATCTCATCCAAATATTCTATATCTTTACGTATACAGAATAGTCTTATCTCCAAACTTAGATTCATTACTCTAGCTATTCTCATTAAGCACAGAGAATAAGTTGATTCGAACATTTGGGGATGATAAGTTCTTAGTCCATTAAACCATCTGTAATAGTAATAGCATAATCTCTTTCTTCTTGTTTCCCATGACATATCAATAAACCTTGGATCTGATTCTGTGCATTGATTCAACCTATCTATTGCTATCTGTTCTATTCGTATAGGTAGTTTATCTATTATACTGTCCATATATGGATTACCACTTCTTCCTTCAATGATAGGGAAAGATACTTTCTGAACCATCTTCTTAGATACATCAGGCAAATACCAGTTATTGTGTTTTATTTCTACCCATGGATTAGGAGGTAGTACTATTCTTGGATTAAAGCCTATACCTGCTAATCTTCTTTTAACATCTTGTATAACAGTATGATCATCAGGTTCTATGTTATGGAATCTACAGTAGTCTATTACTTCTCTATTCCACATCAAGTCAAACCATCTATCCACTCTCGTCTTCTTCAACATATGCATTTGCATCTTGTTTACTTTCTTCAAATCAATGGCTCTCATATCTGTCTTATCATCTTCACCTAATCCTTCAGCTCTTATTTCTTCTAGATATTGCTTATCTTTACATGCAAGACATGAACATGCTTTAGGAACCATCTTATAATAATTCTGATCTCTTGTTTCAGGAAGCTTATTTAGGAATACAGGAGGTTTATCTGATGTATCTGGATCATTGAACCTATTTATATCTTCAATATAGCTCTTTATTCTTCCCTTCAACAACCCTATTCTGTACTTAGCTATGAAACTTCCCTTCTTACTTAGCTGTTCTATCTCTCGTTCCATATCTTGTATCACAGATGTATCTATAATAGGTCCTTTCTTTATCTCCTTCTCTTCTACTATCTTCTCTTCTTCTACTATCTTCTCTTCTTCTACTATCTCCTTCTCTTCTACTATCTCCTTCTCTTCTACTATCTTCTCTTCTTCTACTATCTTCTCTTCTTCTACTATCTTCTCTTCTTCTACTATCTTCTCTTCTTCTACTTCTATAGTATCACTGTTTGAATCTGAAGATGATTCTTGTTCTTTTATAGCACACATTAGTCTATAACCATATTCCTGGCAAATTTCATCTTCATCTTTCATAAGCTCTTCTGATCTCTCTTTCGCTTTCTTAATATTTTCTGGATTATCTAGTTCTGAATTAATTATCTTAAGTATCTCCTTCTTAAGTTCTCTAGTCTCTTTAGAAAAAAGACTTTCATCTTCCTCTTCAAATGGTTGAAGAACATAATAATCAGGAAGAACGCCATACATCTTAAGAAGAGCATCACCGAACCAATAGCTCTGATTGTTTCCAACTTTATTTCTAATACCAAGCTCATCCAAATACTTTATTACATCAGCCAATGGTTTAAACTTCATAGCAAGGAAGGTATCTAGTTCTTCACCACGTCCATAAATTTCAGTGATAGCATGATTAATAGCATTCCTTTTATTGTTATCATAGTCTCTGATTGAAAAAATCATACCACGATGCTTACTTGCCATAGCAAGAGTTTCAGGAGAATAACGATCTTTGAGTGAAGGTGCCATGATTGTTGATGCAGTACAGTATATAATCTGTTAACTCCAGAACCCATATATCAGTTTCTAAAACATCTTTACATATCTATATTATTACAGTGTATGTATATTCTCAGAAAAATATTATTTCTAAATTATAGTACGGCATCTAGTTATATTATCTATATTGTTGTTTTAAAAGGATAAGAAGATAAGATAATAACGATATGCTAATGTTATGACTACTCTACCTACTACACATTATCTAAGATATAGTATGTAATAGTAATATTATCTATATTCTCAGGAAAATAATATTTCTAAATTACAGTACAGCATCTGGTTATATTTATATTAGTAGTAATATTAATTATATCTATATTATCTATATTATCATAGTACATAAATATTCTCAGGAAAGATATAATTCTGAATTACAGTACAGCATGTAGTTATATAGATATTAGTAGTAATAGTAATTATTTATCTTTTAGTTTTAAAAACAACCATTGATAATATATAGTTATTCACTAGAAGTTGAAGAGTTATTATCCAAATCAGATGACGGTGGTGATAGAGGTTTGCTACAATCATTGCACATTAAATCAGAATTCTCATATTCTAAAGTTATATCAGTACCAGTACATTCACTTCCGCATTCAATGGTATCACCAAGACTATGTCTACAGCTATATGTAACTGTCTTGTAGGTACACATGTTTATTTATTCTTATAGTTTTGTTGAAAGTATTTGAGATATAAATTATGATTTTGAGGTTTAACTTTAGGTTCAATTCCATTCTTATTACGTATTAGTTTAACAGCAAAACATCTTTGATCTTGTATATAATCTGGACTATTATCTTTAATACCTCTACCAAATACTATTCTTCTAGACACTATCTCTGGATCTAGACTAACAACTTCTCTTAGTTCGTTACAATCTGTTATTTTATATTTCTTCTTCTCTAACCATTTTCTTACAATAGATACTATTTCACGTCTACTAATTTCTTCTTTCCTAAAATACTTAGCATCGACAATCACAGTGTATATTGTATCATCTGTGTTAGATTCCATTTTATCTTTTGTTTTGTTATTCTGTAATCTATATCATTATTCATCATTAGTATCTGATACTAGTAATTTATTTGTAACACATTATCTATATTATTACAGTGCATATATATTTTCAGGAAAATAATATTTCTAAATCATAGTATGTATTCTAATTATTATCTACATTATCTATATTATCTATATTGTTGTTTTAAAAGAACAGAAGACAGAAGATAAGATAACGATAATGCTAATGTTATGACTACTCTACCTAACACACATTATCTAAGATATAACATACGTATTATCTGTATTATCTATATTATTACAGTGCATATATATTTTCAGGAAAATAAAATTCTAAATTATAACATAGCATCTAGTTATATCTATATTAGTATCTATCTGTAATAGTAATATTATTATAGTGTATGTATATTCCCAAAAAATAAAATTCTAAATCATAGTATGTATTTTAATTATATCTATATTTACAGTATATCTATATTACCTTTATTATTATAGTACATATATATTTTTAGGAAAATAATATTTCTGAATTATAGTACAGCATCTAATTATATAGTTATCTATATTGTTGTTTTAAAAGGATAGAATAGAATAGAATGTAATGGAGAGGAATAATACTAAACTTCGTTTCTGAGATAATATCCAATAACACATCCAGAAATAAGACTAATACCTATTCTCTTTAGTTCCATTTCAAAGTTAGCAGCAGTAACATTCCTGATACCACAATTCTTTCTAGCATATACTCTATAAGACTCATATATCTCTTGGAATCTTATTGAACATTCGAGAGCTTTAATTAGTTCATCTTCAACAAACAGAGATACAGGACTATTTAGTTTCTTAAGAGAGTTAGTATTTGCAACAACTAAATCACACTTAGGCAATCCATTCTTCTTGTAACTAGGATAGTAGTCCATTAGTAGTCTCATAAAGTATGGTGCTAGTACCTTTACTCTTCTAATATATTGAGGGTTATTTCTGAATACATTGTTTTCTGGATCTATCTTATCTTCATCTCTAGTAAAAGTAGATAGAAAAGGAATAACTCTAATTCTAGACCATGTAGCTTCATCTGCTTGAGTAAGATTATATACTTTATTGGTTACAAGAACAAACTTACATCTTACCTCAATAGTTTTAGGATTCTCGTACAATCCACGAGTATAAATAGTATCATTACCAGTCATCTCCTTCAGAACACCTATATTCATAGCTTCACGAGAATCAGATTCTTGCAGGAAAGAAACTAATGTCTTATTAAGATTAACTATTTCAGGAGTTGCAGATGATGAATTAGATCTACGTGAACAGAACAGAGATGTTGGTGCCTTATAACAATAACAACCAAATGCATGTTCTACTAAAGATTCCATAACAGACTTGCCATTATTACCAACACCAAACCAGATAATAAATACTTTATCTAAATTACCAGAATCAAGACACGATGCCATATGATGAAGGAAATATTCACGTAGACTTTCATCAGGGAATACAGAATAAAGTAGTGATTCTAGTTCTCCTTGCAATTCAGGATCTTGAATAAACTTAATCTTATATTCTAGACTATCGGTAACTAAATCTGCTGGCATTCCATCTCTTATTCCATCTTCGAATGATGACATATCAAGAACACCGTCCTTAAATGCGATGATATTGTTAGAATTAAGAACATCACCAATAGAGTTAGATATAGATAGCATCCTCATCTTTTTATTACGTTTACCAAAAACATCATAAGAGTTAGGAATCTTATCTATATAGTTCATCATCTTAGTATTAGTAGAATCTGTAGTCCATGTATGATTACTGAAAATAAGATTTCTACCTTTGTCTGAAGATAACATGTATTTGTTAATAATATCAGAATAGGTAATAAATCCTTTTCCTCTTTCTTTAGCATCTTCGTTAATTACTTTCTTCCATTCTTCCTGTCCTATCTTCTTAATTATCTCTCTTTCCGTTATTATCGCCTTTACTGGATCGAAGGCATTAGACATATTCTCTATTTTATGCTCTTCTATTTCATCAACACTAAGGAATCTATCTCTGTATTCTTCATACCACTCAGGAATGAAAGGTGAATCGATATCTTCTTCTTCGTCAATAAAGGGATCTAGGTTATATTCCTCCATTTTAATCAATAAACAAAACTGACAACCTTACCTCTACACTTCATTTTAAAAGTGCGATTGTTATTTGACAATATCTTGGAAAAGAAATCAATACTAAAATCTGTGTTTCGAGATAATGAAGGTTAACATTGCTACTATAGCACTGGTTGCTAGTGTTACTGCTGAAGTAATCTGTCCTCCTCCCTGTTCATCTACTCCTAAAGAACAATGGCAAGTTTATCCTCAGTCTTATGGTATTCCTGATTACTGTAATGGTACTTTTACTGTTGAAGGACCGATGACTGGTTCTGTTATGAGAGTATGTAGTGGTGGCTTTGTTAATTCACGTACTGTTACTCAATGTCTTGATGCTACTGGTGTTGATAATAACGCTATGATTATGGGTAAGTGGGGAAGTAACGATTCTGGTTTTACTGATCAGATAGTAGCAGCTGTTCAAAGTATGCAAACTTATCTTTGGAGTAGTAACGGATGTCATGCACTTACATCTATTGTTCAGAATGGTAAGGTTGTAGTTGGTTATTTTGCTGGATCAGTAGTTCAGAATAAGGCTGCTGCTGATTATCTATTGCCAAACTTTATTAATCAAGTTAAAACTAGTAAGGTAGGTACTCGTATGTCTGTAGAACATTGCTCAGAAGGTAATCCATCTCGTACTGTTGGTGTTATTGTCGATACTAATGGTTGTCTTTCATGTATTCAAGATGCTATTAGACAGTGGAGTGAAAGTAAATGCACCAGTAGTGGTGCTGATACTAAGACTAATCTACCTGGTCTTAAACTATGGTATTATACTAATCAGTACAAAGATGGTAATTATCCTGAAAATAATTTAGGTGAATGTCGTCAAGTAGTTTTAGATGGTTCAGAGACTAGTTGTACTCAGATAGCAACTAAATGTGGAACTAGTGTATCTGCTCTAGATATACAGCTCTACAATACTATTGGAATGTGTAACAATCTACCATCTCCTCAAAGAAAGGTATGTTGCAATATGGGTGTTATCACTCCTCCTAAACCTGATGCTAATGGTAACTGTTATGTTCACGAAGTAGTTTCAGGTCAAAGTTGTCTTATGATTCAAGGTATGTATGGTATTACAGAAGCTGATCTTATGAATTATAATAAAAAGACTTATGGATGGATGGGATGTACTAATGGTAGGCCTTGGATTGGTGACAAGATATGTGTTTCTTCTGGCAATCCTCCTAGACCTAATGCTAATCCTATTGCTGAATGTGGTCCACTTGCTCCTGGTAATAAGTATTTATCTGAATGTCCTCTTAAAGCATGTTGTAGTTCAGATGGTTTTTGTGGAATAGGTCCAGAACATTGTACTGTTAAATCATCTATTACTGGTGCACCTGGTACTAATGGATGTGAGAGTAACTGCAATCTATCTTATGTTAAAGGTAATCCACCATCTAACTTTATCAATGTTGGTTATTATGAATCATGGAGTACTAATTGGAACTGTATGAATGGTGGAATCTTTTCTGTTGATTGGAGTAAATATAGTCATATACATTATTCCTTTGCTGATATTGGTACTAATCTTCAGGTAACTATGGATTCTAATGCTAATGCTGAGTTTAATAGTTTTAAATCATTGACTGGTGTTAAGAAGATCGTTAGTTTTGGTGGATGGGGTATCAGTACTGATGTTACTACTTATACTCATCTACGTAATGCTATGTTACCTGCTAATGTTGATGCTGTTGTTGCTAATCTAGTTAAGTTCGTTAATGATAATGGACTAGATGGATTAGATATAGATTGGGAATATCCTGGAGCACCTGACATTCCTGGTATTCCTCCTGGTTTAGCAGCTGATGGACCTAACTATCTTAATTTCCTGAAAAAGTTAAAGTCTGCATTACCCACTGGAAAGAGTTTATCTATTGCTGCACCTGCATCTTATTGGTATCTTAAGAACTTCCCTATTGCAGAGATGACTAATTATCTAGACTATATTGTTTATATGACTTATGATCTACATGGACAATGGGATTATGGTAATCAATGGACAGGTCCTTATCTTAAGAGTCATGTTAATAGAACAGAAACACAACAGGCTCTTAATCTTATAACTCATGCTGGTGTACCTAGTAACAAGATATTATTAGGTCTTGGTGCATATGGTAGATCTTTTAAACAAGCAGATCCTAACTGTTCTGGTCCTAATTGCAAGTTCACTGGACCTGATAGTGGTGCTACTCCTGGTAAATGTACTAACACTGCTGGTTATTTATCTACTTCTGAGATCGATGATATTAGAACCAATGGTAAAGTAAGAAGACAGTATTATGATGGTGCTGCTGATTGTGATATATTGCTATATGATACTGATCAATGGGTTGCTTGGACTACTCCTGTAACTATGGGAGGAAGAACTAATTGGGCTAAAAGTATTAATCTTGGTGGTACAGTTGTTTGGGCTGCTAATCTTTTAGAAGGAAGTACATCATCTTACACCCCTAAATGTAACCTTGACTCTTGGAATATTAATAGTAACATATGTACTCCCTCTGAAATTATAACTGGACTTCAGATATGGAAAACTAAAGTTCAAGAAAAATGGGAGAAATTAATAAATTCAAGATTCGGAAAATTAAACATAGATATAAATACAAAACCAATGCTTAATAAAATAATCGGCAAGGTGAGAAATATTTCAATAAACGAACAAGACTATGGTATATGTCCAATGTATGATGTGCATGCTACTCTAATTTCTGCTAGCGAACTAGGAGATGCTATCGAAGATCTTGCTTGGCAGCAATCAAGTGAGGATATTATCATCTTAGTTTCAGATTTCTTGAATGATTTTGAGGGTAATATAGTCGATGCAATATACAGGTTAATAGATAATTCTATCAATGTTGAATCGAATTCTTATGACAGATTAACTAAATTTATCGATAATCTCATCATTGATGCGCCAATATTAGCTTCATTGGACAAAGATTCATGTTTTATTAACGGTATACATGAATACATACAAGAGTATTTGAAAAATCCAGAACTTGAAGATCCTTTAAGTTTAACGTCATCATGCTCTGATACAATAGAAATACCTGATATTCCAGATGATAATCTTTTAAGAGCCGTCCGTCCTCCATTTACAAGAAATCCTGTGGAAGTACTAAGAACTATAAATTTAGTATCAGCCATATGTAAACTAGGAGAAATAACTGTAGATCAGTGTGGAAGAGGAATAAGAGCTACCGAAAAAATCGCAAAGTTGTTCCTTCCAGGATTACAAGAAGAAAACAAAAATCTCCCTATAAGATATGTTAATATTTATGGTGACGCACCTACTATTGGTCTTCATTCCTTAATAACTGGAATATCATATCCACAAATTCTTAAAGGTAGATATATAGGTGTCGATGGCTTTCGAATTTTGGATAAACATGATCCATTAATGGATTATATAGGAAAATCTAGTAAACAGTCCAGATATGATCCAGGAGGTCCTTTGTATGCCTACTTAAAAAATCAAAATAAATTAAATAATATGTGCAAAAGGATTACAAAGCCTCAACTAGATGAGTTTCCTCCATTCTCAGGTTCAATGGATCCAGGAGCTGAAATAAATATCAACAATAAAAATATAAAAGTATATTCAAGTAGTGGATTATATTTGCCTGGTTCTGAAAATCAGAAAGACGGAGTTCAATGGAACCATTTCTGGAGAGGTAAGGGCAACTGGGAATATAGAGATATTGGAATGAAATATCTACAAGAAGGAGGACCTATTAGCTTACCTGATAGTGAAAAAAGGATCGTAATTCATCCTGGTGAACCTTCTATACCTGGTTCTGCTGGTTGTATGAGAAAAGGAGATCCATTCGTTCATGGTATATGGATGCTTCCTAATACCATAGAAGGCTGGAGAAATATGATAGATCTCACAGAACCTGCAACTATAAGAAATCCTACCTCAGATGCCATTAGAGAACTTTCAAGTTTTACTTTATCTACGGCAATAAACCATGAGAAGATTAAACAAGTTATTTACAGATATGACACTATTGAAGCTATATTAGCAGCAGCATCAGCGTTGTAATATTGATGTACTTAATTATGATTATCTTTTAAAATTCTTGTAATAACAATGAATAGATTCACTCTTTTTATAACTAGACGTACTTCTCCACCTAGAGAGATATTAGGAATACCTAATCCTAAAACAATGGTAATTGAAAGTACTACCAAATATCCTATATCTCGTCTTGCTAGGTTGGCTGAAAGAGATATATTTTGTATAGAAGATAATGGAGAAATAGATGTAGTAAACTCAAAGACCTTAAAATCACTACGTTTTCTTTATGCTCTACCTGCCAAAATGGAAGCAAACGAAAATAATTTCAACAAGTATTTAAGCGTATTTGAACATATGTTGCCCAACATAAGGATATATGGTAATGAAATAGATAATATATTAATAGTATCAAGTAAATGTAAGAAAAAAGACTACGTTACTGATTGTTGTGTTTATGAAGAAGATACAGATGACATAAATATATTAAGAAACAGAGCTTTGAGAATAGCTAGTGATGCAAATGCACCAGGGTATCTTTTTAATTTTGGGAATGTTCTTATCCAAAATACTGAAGGAGTTTATATGATGAGTCAAGGAGAATATAAATTTAAAGCAGATGACGATGATGGAAAGGACATAATAATAAATTCATATAAAGGTGAATTATATAAACTAAATGTAGAGGAATTAGATCATGTCGTTAACTTTAATACAATAGAGAATGATTATCATGAAAGCTTTGTTGAGTTAATATTCAGATTTAGATATTTGTTTTAAAAGAATAGATATTAGTTATATTTATCGAGTAACACAATTACCATCTATATTCTTTCTCATCCATTCAAGTTCTTCTACAACTAATAACTCACAGTACTCTTTAAGATCCCCTTCGCATGCAGATCCAACTTGATGGTAGTCGAGTAAGCTCTTGTTTTCTACAAAGAAATCTATATCTTTATTTAGGATGAATGATTTAGTAAAGGTTCCATCATCTTTTGATAATCTAACAGAATCCCAAGTACCGTTATGTTTCCACCATTTTAATTCCCAACCATTTTGATGGAATTCAAAATCATCGTCTCTGTCAGAATCTCTCAATTGCATAAGAACACTACACCCATCATATACATATGCGACCCCTTGTCTACAAACAACAGCTCCAATAGTATCAAGACCAATTTCATTCATTGCTACAACTATCTTAATATCACTACTTAAAGCCTGAATAATCAAACTACAAAGTATTATAAAAAATCCTAGCCTGAATTTCATGATTTAGAATAACCAATCAGATATGTTTATCGATTAATCAAACATCATTATTAACCATCTAATTATATCTATATTACTGTAGTACATATATATTCTCAGGAAAATAAAATTCCGAATAATAACATAGCATCTAGTTATATAGATATCTATATTATCTTTTAAAAGAACAGAAGATAAGAAGATAAGAAGACAGAAGATAATAACGATAATGCTAATGTTAAGACTACTCTACATGCTACACATTATCTAAGATATAATATATATTGTTACAGTGCATATATATTCTCAGGAAAGATATAATTCTGAATAATAACACAGCATCTAATTATTATCTATATTATCATCTTAGATGATGTGTATCGTTAGTAGTAGTCTCATCATTATCGTTAGTAGCAGCATTATCTTTCTTTATTTACCTATATTATCTATATTATTACAGTGCATATATATTTTCAGGAAAATAAAATTCTGAATCATAGTATGTATTCTATTTATTATCTACATTATCTATATTATCTATATTATCTATATTATTATAGTACGTATATATTCTCAGGAAAATATTATTTCTGAATAATAACACAGCATCTAATTATTATCTATTTATCTGTTGTTTTAAAACTAGTATAGAAGATGAGAAGATAAATAAACAAAACGAACTAATAATCCTGTGCCCAATCATCTATTTCTGGTGATCCTACAGGAGTTAACACTGGTGAACCATCAAAGCAATATGCTGAATCAGGAATTATATCTTCAATATGTGGTAGTTTATCTCTAACCAAACCCATAACTCTAATAAAGTTATCCATCAATATATCACTCCTATTAACTTTAACCTTGTCACAATCCACAAGGCATATAGAACATTCTGCATTCTGAGTATATGACAAGCATGTTTTACAGTAATAACAATCTACCTGATCACTATGATTAGAAAACAGAACTTTCAGGATATTAGTTGAGTTATGAGACAACAATACATCTCTTTCCATAATACCTATCCTCAATCCACCACCTACCTTTCTTCCTTTCTGAGGTTGTAATGTATAAGGATTAGTGTTAGTCTTATTTCCTTCTCCTCTTACTCTATATTTCTCATCTACTCTATGTCCTAGAACATAATATCTATTCCAGCAATACCAATATCCATCTCCTTCTCCTATCATATAATTCATATCAGGCACAAAGTTTAGAGATTCTAGTTCTTGTACCATATTACAGAATAAAGAAGTAGTTGGAGAGAATGCAGGAAAATAAAGAGGATACATGTGCTGCATACTATTATCTATAAAATAGTTATTTATTATTCCTTCCCATATCTGTCCTAGTGTCATTCTACTTGGAATACAACAAGGATTAATAACTACATCAGCCTTATCATCATCTATAACATAAGATATAACACCTTTCTGTGCTGCTGATGATACCATCTTGTCACCTACTCTAAGACAAAAGCTGTATTTAAGTATAACTTGTACTTGATCTGATGACTTAATAACTCTATGAACAACAGATTTATTATCAACTAAAGCTTTTAGTTCTTCTTTCTTGATATTATCACCATCAACTATCATCTTAGTAGCCAATATCTGTCTTACATCTACAATAACACCTTCTTTAATAACACCTTGTTCATCATAGTCCTTTAGATTACTACTCCAATTATTAGACAACGGTAAAAGATATTCATGACGATTAACCTTCATTGATAATTTAGTAAAAGTATATCCCCAATTACTATCTTTCATTCTCTTATTAATTACTATTCCATCTTCAATGTTATATCCTTGTTGAGTTGCCCATTTAACCAGAACATTCATTCCATATCTTTCTCTTCCTAGTGCTTTACTAGTTAGTGTAATAAGAGTAGGTCTATCGTGTCTTCTCCATTTTCTGCAGCTATTCTTTATTTCATCTTCATTATCAACATTATCCAGACTCTGCTTCATCATATTAACCATAAATACACCTCTTGGTCCTGCATTATGATGTATTAGTGGCACCAATGATGCAGCAAATCCTAGAAAGAAGCTTTCATGAGTAGTTTCTCTATCAGGAACAGACATATTAGGACAGATAAAATACCCTTCTTTAAAACTATTGCCTGTTATCACCCATCTTAATATTCTGCCACCATAATTACTAATATACAATCCTTTAACAGACTTTATATCATCACGGTAATATATACTAGAATATTTATCCACAGCCTTTACCTTTACCAATACATCATCAACATTAGCATTAGTTCTGCCTATATAATAACCATTGAAGAATAGTTTATCTTTACCATTATCAGACAACAAACTTAATATTATGTTATAAGTCTTGTTTCTTGTTGAATGTAAAGGAGAAGGAGAGACTACTGACAAACAAGCTAGAGATACATGAAGTCCTACATGAATATCATGTGGTGTTTCTAGTGGACAGATAAACTTTTTGAAAGAATAATGTAGAGTCCTTGTCTCTATGTTTATATGTTTTTCATTGCTAAGTATTAGTTTACGAGATGAACTCCAAACATCTACTTGA
The DNA here is from genome assembly GCA_027577815.1 of Coemansia sp. RSA 485. Taxonomy (NCBI): domain Eukaryota; kingdom Fungi; phylum Kickxellomycota; class Kickxellomycetes; order Kickxellales; family Kickxellaceae; genus Coemansia; species Coemansia sp. RSA 485. The sequence continues at coordinate 16,730 of JANBRK010000071.1, read as the reverse complement.
TTTCTATCACTAAGGTTGTTGTAATACAAATCATTCATCGATCTAAGAGAATCCTGGAATCTAGTAAGTATATCTTTCTTCTTCTTAAAATCCATTTCTGGCTCAAGATAAAATAATCTCTGTCTTACTATCTTATTCTTTATATGATCTCTGTCATCATACTTAACAAACATAGCCTCGAGACAATAACATATAAATCTTGACATCTCATCAATGAATATATCATCTCTTGTTTTATTAAACATCTCAAGGTTTATATCATGATACTTGATTTTGTGTACTATCTTGATATTATCTCTGTACAAATCATAGTTATTAACAGATGAACTTGATATCTCATCCTTAAGAATCCATCTAATATCATCACTAACTCCCCATTTAATTATATCTTCAAAGGTTATATCATAAATATCCATTAAAACACTCAATCCCATCTGCTTAAACATCTTGTTATTATGCTTGAACAACAGTCTACTAGTATTCTTCTTATATTTTCTTTTAATTTCAACATAAAAACCAAATGGACCATAAGCATTAGATTCTGTAATTATAAATATCTTGTTATCTCTCTGTAGACTTCTGTTAATAACAACTCTATTACCAGATATCTCTATATAACCATCTTTATTCATAGGTACTAGATGTTTAGATAGTTTATCTCTTTCATTTAACTGATCAGCAGTAAATCCATTCTCATAATTATTGTCATAAAACTCTTTAGCTAGTCCGGTATATCCATATTCAGATATCCACCACTTAAATCCATCAGACAGACTGTCAAAGTAATGTTGCTGCTGTTTAAACTTCTCCATTTCAACACTTAATGTTCGTTTTTGATATAAATCAACAACATGCTACTGTTTCATCAATTTGCAGTATACCTTATCTGTTTATTATTTTAAAAGAATAGAGATAATGATGAGACTACTACTAACGATACACATCATCTAAGATGATAATATAGATATAATTAGATGCTGTGTTATTATTCAGAATTATATCTTTCCTGAAAATATACATGCACTCTAATAATATAGATATAAATAGATGCTATACCATAAATCAGAAATATTATTTTCCTGAGAATGTATATGTACTATAATAATATAGATAATATAGATATAATTAATATTACTACTAATATAGATATATAATTAGATGGTGTGTTATTATTCAGAAATATTATCTTCCTGAGAATATATACGTACTATAATAATATAGATATTGCTGCTACTACTAACGATACACTACATCTTAGATGCTGTGTTACTATTCAGAATTTTATTTTCCTGAGAACATATATGTACTATAATAATATAGATAACATAGATATATAGATAGTATAGATATAATTAGATGCTGTGTTATTATTCAGAATTATATCTTTCCTGAAAATATATATGCACTGTAACAATATAGATAATACATATGTTATGTGTTAGGTAGAGTAGTCATAACATTAGCATTATCGTTATTATCTTCTTATCTTCTTATCTTTTATTCTTTTAAAACAATAGATAATATTATGCCAATTTACCAGAACTAGAAGTCTTTGGACATATACAAGTAGCTTTATTACATTTAGAGCAACATATACATCTGACTTTATCACACTCTTTACATTTATTTCTAGGTGAAGAACCAAATACAGCACCCTCAGTATTTAATCCAACAGGTCGATTGTCAGATATCTGATACATAACTTATATATTTATTCTTAAGCATATGAGGTTTACAATATAATCTTATTCCACTGTTCTGTATAACTTTAAAATCTTTATCATTAATCCAGAAGTACGGACCAATCATCATTATCAATTCCCATATTACTATACCTAAAGCAAACCAATCATGATCAGGTTTATTAACTTCTATAATATTATCTCTTCTCCATCTTGAAGCACAGTTGTTGATAAATCCTTGTCCTGATGTCATAAAATCACATACCTTTACAGTATTGTTATGTATATTGCCATCGATCAGTATATTAAAACTTGTAAAATCACCATGGATTATATCAAGCTTATGTAGAAATATCAATATACCTTCACATTCTTTTATAACTTTCAACTTAAATTCGTGATTAATAATATCACTGTTGGAAGATATAAGGGATCTTAGAGATCCTAATTGGCATCTTTGAAGCTTTATACTATTTCTCTCGTAACTTAACAGATCTGGAACAAATCCTGAATGTCTTAATTGCTTGAGTAGTAACACCTCGTTCTCGATTAACTCTTCATCTTCTTTAGGTTCAAGATAAATCTTTATTACATAAGAAGGATAAATGTAAACTCTAGAGTACTTCGTATGAAATATAATCTCTTGCTCATCCATGTTCTATACCAGTAGACTATTTGAAGAGTGTTTTTGTTGCTATTTTAAAAAGTAGGATGATGTTACAACAGACAATATAGATAACTATATAATTAGATGCTGTACTATAATTCAGAAATATTATTTTCCTGAGAATATATATGTACTATAATAATATAGATAATATAGATAATTTATATGTTGTGTGTTAGGTAGAGTAGTCATAACATTAGCATATCGTTATCTTATCTTCTTATTTCTGTCCTTTTAAAATATTACTACTACTACTACTAACATCCATATAACCAAATGATGCAAGTAACTTTTGCAATTCATGTTATGCTTAAGTTAAGATTAAGATTAAGAGCTCTCGATTTGGTATTATTAAAGAATTTTAGAATTAATATAAATGGCCATAATAAAACTAGATAGGTATAATGGAATCTAAAGAAGGTGAAATATTTACAGTAATCGTAAATGCAAAATATCTACCTACAAATAAAGACCGTCACGAAATTGCTGATAGAGCAAGAAAATGGCTAGAAAGTAAAGGATATAATTTAACAGAATTTAATGATTTGAGAGAAAGATACAGCCTACAGGAGGAGATTAAATCAAGATATATAATATTTGGAAGAGGTTTGGGCACAAATGAAAGTACATATGTTGAGAATCAGAGATGTGTTGTATTAAGAGCAAAAATGGTAGGTCAGAAAATAAAGTTTGTGTTTCAAAACCATAAACCATATCTTAAATTCTTGCAACAATGTGTACTTTCATTACAATAACTAAGAAACTATCATAAATCTTAATTAACTCAGATATTAATGGTAAAGGTTTCTGATTTTTGTATTTTACTTTAATTCTGTATACTATTCCAATAATTTATAACGACAGACAAAATGGTATTGTAACACATGTACTTTTAAAAGATAATATAGATATAAATAGAATACATACTATTATTTAGAAATAATATGTACTGTAATAATATAGATAATATAGATATAATTACTATTACATATTATATCTTAGATGATATGTAGCAGTAGAGTAGTCATAACATTAGCATTATCGTTATTATCTTCTTCTGTCTTCTGTTCTTTTAAAACAATAACTAGATAAGATATATTTATAGTGTGTATTGTTATTCAGAAATATTATCTTCCTGAGAATATACATGTACTATAATGATATAGATGATATAGATAAGACAGAAGATATTGCTGCTACTACTAACTATAATGATGAGACTACTGCTAATATAGATATAACTAGATGCTATGTTATTATTCAGAAGTATTTTAGTTTTCCTGAACTAAAGAACATCCATATAATTACATTCATTACATTATCTTTATTGTCGATCATAAAATTCTCATCGATAATATAAAGCAACATATTACATACCACATTAAATATAATCTGTAGTTGTGATTTAGTGAAACTTCTTATATCCTTTCCTCTAGATACAAGTCTTCTATCCCATATCTTTCTGTCACCTATCCTTATTTTAAACTTCTTTTCTACAAAGCTGTAGTACATCTCTATCTTATCATCTATTTTCTGGAATCTATATTTAGCTATATCAAGTATTTCTCTTTCATCAACTGGTAAACAATAAACCCATTCAAACTCTCCAGATGCTAGTTGTTTAAGTTTTCTAGTTAATCCTTTATTTCCCAATATAAAATAAGAATGGCTATAGAATCTACTATTAGGTTTTCTATACATTAGTGTATGATATACCTGTCCTTTGTGAATAACTATATTATTCTCGAAGAATATACATACATCAAAGTTCTTATCAATGAAGGATTGCTCAAGTGTGTAAACTAGCTCATCAAAGCTAAGATTCTTCAACCAATAGAATATATCTTCTCGTTTACTATCTGTAATCACTGGTTTAGATATAGCTTTAGTTCTAGTATTCACCTCTTTCTCATTATCGATAACAATAACATTATCTCTTTCTCTAATAGCTGTGATATTACTATAAGAACACATATCTATCAAACTATTTATCTTGTCTTCATCTACTTCACTAACATCAACTAACTTATCTCGCATAAGATCTTCTAGTAAATCTAGTGTAGAGATAAAATAAGAAGGTAAAGTTTGTGGTATCAGCTTATTAAACTTACTCAACAACAGCTTACTATCTCTGTCTTTAGAGAAAGATTTGTGATATTTGTAAAGATCTATAGAATATTTAGGATCTGCTTCTTTCTTTTCATGATAAACAGCATAACAATATACTTCTAGTGGGTTAGTTTGTTTGTCTGTCTTAAATCTCGTTCCTCTTCCTATAGCTTGTCTTATTTGAGATATATTCCAATGAGGAGTTATTACATGAATCTGTCTCAAGTTATTGATACTTATACCTTCATTAGATGCTAGACTTCCTACTAGTATTCTACTTTGATTGATGTCTTCAATAGAAACCTTCCTTCCTTCTTTACTAGTAATAACACATGGCTCTATACCTATATCCTTAATTATCTTTCTAACAATATAATCTATTCCATAGCTTCCTAGTCTATTACAGTATATAAAGAATTTAGATTTATTATCTTGTTTAAGAGATTTAGCTATTGAAGAAACAGCACAGTCTTGTTTTATTTTAGATTCCAACACACAGTTAACAGAATCAGAATAAAAACTACCATTGCCTGTTGTATTTGTAGCATTAATGTATCTATGAGCATGATGATCTGGTAGTTTCAATGTCTTAATATTCCAATCAAGTCCATCTATTGTCTCACCTACATAACTTATATCACAGAAATCAGACTTAAAATAACTCACGTATTTATATTCTTCTCCTTTAGTGACATTCATCAATGACATTGCTTCAAAGAAATCATCAACAGAATCTATTATCGGTGTACCTGTTAGTAATAGTAGTTTAATACTTTTCTCTTTCCATAGTGTATTAAGCGCTTTATTAAGCATGTTATACAGCCTACTAGATTCTCGATTACGAATAGTATGTGATTCATCTATAACGATAAAGCTTCCTCTCAAATAATCAGTAACATAATTCACACCATAATTAAGCAGTGTCATTAACATAGAATACTCTATCTTTGGACATGTGTAAGGAAACAAACATTTAAATTCTCTATATTCATTGAGAAAGTTCTTTATAACCAATTGAGGATAACAAAGTACAACTAGTCTGAGATGAGGATTATATCTAGCAGCAGCAAGAGCAGTAAATGTCTTACCTGATCCTAGTGAATGATACAACATAAGCTTATCATGATCATACATATATTGTGCTACTAATCTTTGATGAGGAAGAAGTCTGGTATCGATGATTGATGACATTATTCATAAATGGTAACATATAACCATGCATGTTTGCCTACCACACTTTTAAAACAAGATTTATTATTCCTCTGATGATATATCTTCTTCGTTAAGATCATCCTCATCATCCATTATCTTGTCTAAATCACTATCCTCATATTCTATACTCTCATTATTATCTCTGTTTCTTATATATATCTTGTTTGAATTCTCAATTAGAGATATAGCTTTGTCTTGATCTATTATTTCTATATCATCTGAGCTATAAACTATATTCTCATTATCATCTTTAGTAACAACAATCATATAATTATTAGGTAACATACTATCTATCTTATTCTCAATACTACTAACTCTCTTACTCAGACTTTCTATTCCTTTGATGATAGTATCTAGTTTCTTATCTAAAGCTTGATTCTTAGCATTAGCTGAAAATACAGAAAATTCTTCTCCTAGCTGCTTTACTGTCTTGTTAATATCATCAACTGGATCTTTAACCTGACCTTTAACTCTTTTCTGTATCAATAAAGCTATTTTCTCTTTCTGACTAGACATATTTTAAATTTCCAATACTAAATCTATCTCTCATGTCTCTAACAATTTTGATTTATATGACATATATTCAACAACAAAGTTATTATCTGTAATCGATGGTAAATCTACTATAATATGTCCATTAGTAGTATCTATGAATCTTTTAAATTTAGTAGAAGTAGCACCAGTGAAGAAGAAAGTAATATCTCTAAATTCAGATGACATATATTCTAGAAAACTTTCAAACAACAATGACCAGAACAACTCGTGAGATATCTTCTTTGGGCCTTTAATACATTCTTCTGTTAGAGATTTATTTATTAACATTACACCTCTCTGCCATATACTATCAAAGTTATTATCACTAACATCAAATATCTTCTGGATATTAATTAGAGATTTAGGTTTAAACTTTACTTTCTTTCTAATCATACAAGGAATACCTGTGCCACTATCAAAATCATAAGGATGAGGTAATATTATTATCTCCTTAATATCTTCTGGCTTAATACAACTGAATATTTCAAACACATTCTCATTACTGGGAGATATAAACGCACCCATACCGTTTAATATTTCTCTTCTATCATTAAGAATAGACCAATTACGTTCAAGTAATATTCTGTTTAAAGACATAAACTTATCCCAATTATTATCTATGGAGAACATAACTAGAAAGAAATTCAAACAGCTTCACGAATCTTATACTAAACTAAACGGTGATAAAGATAAAGATACAGAAAAGAAAATAGATATGTTATTATGTCCTAAATGTAAGAATATATCAGTACAAGAGAAAGTGGTACAGATAAGATCAGTTGATGAAGGCCAGAGTACTATAAAGTTATGTTCTAATTGTGGATGGAGAAATACTTCACATTCATAATCTGTCTCTGTCTGTCTTCTGTTGTTTTAAAAGAACAATATAGATAACATAACTATATAACTAGATGATGTACTATAATTCAGAAATATTATTTTCCTGAGAATATATGTGTACTATGATAATATAAATAATAAAGAAAGATAATGCTACTACTAACGATACACATCATCTAAGATGATAATATAGATATAATTAGATGATGTACTGTAATTCAGAAATATTATTTTCCTGAGAATATATATGTACTATAATAATATATACTATATCTTAGATAATGTGTAGCATGTAGAGTAGTCATAACATTAGCATTATCGTTATCTTATCTTCTTATCTCTGTCTTCTTATCTTTTAAAATAACAATATAGATATAAATAGATGATGTGTTATTATTTAGAAATATTATTTTCCTGAAAATATACATGCACTCTAATAATATAGATAATATAAATAATAAAGAAAGATAATGCTACTACTACTAACGATACACTACATCTTAGATGCTATGTTATTATTCAGAATTATATCTTTCCTGAGAATATATATGTACTATAATAATATAGATATATAAAGATAATACATATGTTATGTGTTAGGTAGAGTAGTCTTAACATTAGCATTATCGTTATCTTATTTTCTGTCTTCTTATCTTCTATACTACTAATATAGATAATATAGATAATATTACTATTACAGATAGATAGTATAAATATAGATAATAATACTGGTTTTAAAAGACAAAGATAAGATATAGATATATAGATGAAAACTAAAACATAGTACTAAGATACTAAGACACTAAGATACTGAAATACTGATACAAACACAAACTAATGATAAGATGATGAGATATAAATTAAGTGGATAAAGGAATTAAACCTTCTTGACCTTCTATTCTTACTATATGTCCATTTTTAAGTATGATAGACAATGCACCAGTAGAATAAGATAGCAGTATCTTCTTATGTAAGCCTTCTATTGGTCCTCCCTTATCACAAAAGTATTGTGTTAGAAGTTCATCAGCATATTTTATCTGGTTTTTTGGCAACTCTGATTCTGATATATCTGTTTTATTCGGATTCTTCAGATCGACTTTATTTACAGGCAAACTAGAACGTCTCTTGTTATTAGGCTTCATGATTAAGTATATGGATATAGATAAGATTTATGTTTTAAAAAGTTTGTGTCAATTATCTCAGGCAGATTCTTCTAGCTCGAGACTACTTTCTAGTGATTCAAGCTTCTTCAGCTTATTAGCAACCATAATAGCTTTCTCAATCGAGTTTATTTCAGTCATCTTTTCCCCATCCCAATGACCAAGAACAAGACAGTTATCCGAACTAATATCTTGTTTCTCATATTCTTTGCATACTAGTAGTTCAGTTCCTTTAATAAAATAACTATTTGGCACATCCTTGTATACTTCAAACTCAATATCGTTCTCCTTTTTCGAGCTATTAATTATCTTTGCCTTTTTGTCCATAGATTTCTTATGAATAGAGCAATACTTAGATCCTTTAACACATCTCTTGTTGCAAGTATGTCCTCTTCTATCTCCTCTCATAAGTATAAACACACACATCTCATCATTAGGAATAGCAGATTCTATATTAATAAGAGATGGTGTATTTATATTCATATTAGTCTTATCAGAAAATTCTTGAAGACATTTGTTTGTAATATCTTGAGCTTTATCTAAAGGTATATTATATTCCTTGATGAATCCATTAGCAACATAATAAGATGCAGATACTGCTAACTTAGAGAATAACTCAGAGAGATCTTGATCAGAAAGATCTAATTCAGTATTCTTTTCTTTTTTGGTATCTGAACTACTCATAGTCTTCATATTTGAGATTTATGATGATGATCTTTTCTTTTATCAGTTATAATACTTATCCATCTATATTGTTTTAAAAGTATAATATTTAGGATAACAGGATATTTATAACGATGAGAGAGATGAAAGAGGAGGAGATAACATATATTCATGAATAGAAGAATGTTTATGATTACTCATCTCTAGAGAATTATTAAAGTTAACTATTTCTAATTCTGTGTACTCTCTTGATAAATCAGATGATATTCTTAATCCATCAATAGAATTCATTCTGCTGGGAGGTGAATGAGGACATATCTTCTTATGTAATTTCTTAACTTCTAGTTTAGTATCAATAATTTGAGTATGTATCCCTTCTATCTTCTCCTGAATAAATAATCTTAATGATGATAACTCTTCTTCTAATTTACTTATAACCTCATCTTTCTCTTTAGTTTTATGCTTACCACACCATTTATCATTTGGTTTATTAGCACATCTTTTACCTTTCTTAGTAATAGCTTCACACATGTTATTTATCTGTTTATTTTAAAAAATACAATTTACTATTAGATTATCAGTTAGTAAAAGACCAACCAAGAATAGAATATATTTGTATTATAGGACTTTTTAGTTGATGATGAATGTAGTAATCATAATCTATTTGTAGATCCATACTCTCAATCATGAATTTAGAAGAGTAATGATAACCTTGAAGTTTACTATCTGATTTAATGTAGTAGTATTCTAGTCTCTCTCCTGCTAATACATCTCTATTCTCTCCAATCTTAAGTATGTTTCTGTATATATTCAGAGGATATGATTTACTTTTATAGTTAATTCCTATATTCCTATTAATATATAGTCTATCAAAACCAATATCACCGTTATAAATCTTTATTAGTTCTTGGTTAATATATCTGTTTACTTGTTTATTTTCAGATCCAGACATTATCATGTTAATTACATTCCTATACACATCACGTACCCAAAGACAAGTATCACGTCTTGCAGTAATAACTCCTTTAGATATTTGTTTATCTCCACATGTATATACATATTTCTTCTTGGCCATTAGCAGCATAACATCTATATTCTTCTCAAACTCTATATGAACTGGAGGAGGAAAAGATATATTAACATCATCAACTATATTAAGTATCTCTTGTTTAGATAGATTGTGATGTTTGCCAGTAAAGAAACAGGAATCTGTATCACCATAAATAACTTTACATCCATAACTATGACTCTCTATCTTATTAACAGCATCAATCAAGAACTCTCTTCCATATTTAGTTACAGATACAGCACCATAGTACATCTGCAAATAATAACTATCTCTTGAACCGAATGCACCATAGAAAGAATTAGCACAAACTTTATACGCGAACTGTCTCTTGTTATATATAGTCTTCATAATCTCATCTGTTTCATGATTCATCGCCTTCTTAACTTCTTTTCTACTAGCAATAAGTCCTTCTAATATCTCTGGTACGATACCTTTATATTCTTTAGTAAAATAAAAACTATCATCTTCTCCTTTAACTAAAGTAGTATAACATATATTCTCTGCTATGATGATGGAAGGATAAAGAGATGCAAAGTCTACAACAGCACAATTACGATACATTCCTGGTTTAGGATCAAGAACAGTAGCTCCCTGATAAGAGAACTCTCGTTTAAATTCTTTCTCTTTATCAAACACATAATTACGATGATGAGAATAAAAGTATAGCTGGTTAAATATTCTTTTCTGTTGTCCACTGCTATACATCTCATGTATATGAACTTTATACAGCTTACATTGTTCTACAGCAGCAATCCACAATCCTAATTTCTTCCATAACTCTAAAGTAAGATCAGAATCTATAAAACAGTAATCAGCTATCTCAGCTAATTTACCTTCTCTGTACTTTTTAAACATAACGTTATATGGCAAGTCTATCTTATCTCTTCCAAGTAATTCCTGTGATACATAATTAAGAGAATATTTCTGCATCGTTACTTCCATAGTAAGATAATTATATATATCAAAGCAACATCTTCCTCTAAAGTTAAATATTACAGATTCCTTATTACCATATGCAGCACTATGCCATGACTTATATACTATCTCATCTGCAAGATAATCTTCATTAATCATCCTTCCTGCTTGAGGAATGTTCTTTAACAGAGAATAATACTTTTGCATAATATACTTCATATCAAATCCCATAATGTTATAACCAATGATAATATCTGGATCATATTGTTGGATTAATAGAAAGAAATTCTCGAGCAATACAAACTCTTCATCATAAATCAAGAATTCATAATCACCAGAACTTTCTTCTTGCTGATAATTTGCCGACTTTAACGCTAAAACTATATTCTTCTTGTAATCTCCTTTAAAGAACAACATACTTATCATAAATATAACATCTTCTGGATCTCTAGCATCTGACATTCCTTTATTATAAGTATAGCATTCGATATCGAAAGACAGTACCATCACATCAGGTATAGCTTTAATTCTATCATTGGCATTAAATACATCATGGACACTAACAATATATTCTTGTTTACAGGTAGTAATCTTCATATCTTTATCAACAGCATTATAGTTATTTATTCTTATCCATCCAATATGATCTATTTGTCTTTCACTAAGAAACTTAATTAGAACACCGATATCTAGTTCATAACACTGATCTTTATTACGTATTTTAGAAAGTAGAGATGATGAAGAAGAAGCTGATATTTTAACTACTTCTGCCTTCCTGTTGCTTCTAAGAAACTTATAATTAGATGGACCTGATATAGTTTGATTAATATAAGCATAAACTCTAAAGTCAGGAATCCTTATACATGAACCACAACTAGTAAATCCAAGTATAGTTATTGACTTATCATCAATGATTTCCCATTTAACTATAAAGACATCCATCGTTTCGATATGAATCATCAACTGTGCCGTATTTTTATTCAACATTTATTGTCTGTGTTATCTGTAATGTTGTTATATTTATAGTGTGTACTATTATTCAGAAATATTATTTTCCCGAGAATATATATGTACTATAATAATATAGATAATATTACTATTACATACTATATCTAAGATAATGTGTAGCAGGTAGAGTAGTCATAACATTAGCATTATCGTTATCGTTATCGTTATTATCTTCTTATCTTATTATCTTTTAAAACAATAGATATAATTAGATGGTGTATTATTATTCAGAAATAATATTTTCCTGAAAATATATATGTACTATAATAATATAGATAATATAGATACTGATGATATATATAGATAATAAATAGAATACATACTATGATTTAGAATTTTATTTTCCCGAGAATATATAGATAATATAGATAATATAGATAAAGAAAGAAAGATAACGATAACGATAATGCTAATGTTATGACTACTCTACCTGCTACACATTATCTTAGATGATAATTAGATGTTATGTTATTATTCAGAATTTTATTTTCCCGAGAATATATATGCACTGTAATAGTATAGATATAAATAGAATACATACTATTATTCAGAAATATTATTTTCCTGAAAATATATATACACTGTAATAATATAGATAATATAGATATAATTACTATTACATATAATATAGATATAACTAGATGCTGTGTTATAATTTAGAAATAATATTTTCCTGAGAATATTTATGTACTATAATAATATAGATAATAACACTAGTTTTAAAATATAGAGATAGTGTGAATATAGATATTACATTACCATACAAACCAGTACTTTACATTACCTTCAAGTATAACACTTGTCCATGTCTGTTTTATTCTGTTATATAATTTAACTCTGTCTTTCTCATTCATCTTACTATCTATTATGTTAGTTAGTTTATATTTCTCTTCATACACTTCATTAGCTTCAATAAGAACATTATTGCCACATCTATTAGCAATATTTTTAATATCTTGATTCTTATCCCATATCCATATTCCTAAACCTTTAACTCCAAATATAATACAGTTATTTAGCTGAGAAGATAAACTCTTAGCTTGTTTCATAATACTAACCATATATCTTCTTGCATTCATTAGCTGTTCTAAAGAATCTATCTCTATCTCCATATCATATCTGTTTTTTCTTTTAGATAGATGAACTCTTCCCCATTCTGTAGTTTTAATCCATCTCTTCATAGTAGTATTACCATCGAGTATCTTATTCTTAACATCTGTAGATACATTCTTTTCAGAAGACAGACATACATAATACTTGAATCCTAGAACTATTTCCTCTTTCCTAAACAGTAGCATCTTCATATTATTGGTACCATCGTTATATTCTCTTAATCGTTGATCATATAGATGTATTTTGTAAGATTTATAGCTTATATCCTTTACATCTTCTGGTGCAATGATATCTTTTATTTTCTCGAATATCCTCTTATTAACTTTAATCCTTAGTTCTAACTCTAAATCTTGTTTCTCTTTCTGTAATATACTAAAGAATGGTAAAATATATTTATCTACAGACACATCTTTCTTTCTGATATAGACAAATCTGAAGTAATTAGTACATCTACGGTAATCTGGATTTCTAATTCTTACCATCTCTCTGCAATAGAAGTATTTATTCAGTGAATCATCAAGCTCTTTGATAGTTGGATAAGACTCACAATCTAGAAGACTTGTGCCAACAATAGTATCGTCGTTTACAAATCTGCAACAAGATGATACTTTGTCAGGAATATCTCTCTTAAACTCTTCTGGGAACATGATAATGTTATGTTTATGAAAGGTATGCAGAAGATGGATAAATACACTTTTAAAATAGGAGTAAAGATTACTAGCTTGTTATATCTTCAGCTTGCTAATATCAATACCATCATATTCTTTGTTATTAATAACTTGCTTTGATTTCACAATTCCTTCAATAATAGAAACACTAGCATAGACTTTATTATTATAGAACGAGAAGCCATTGAAGATAAAACTAAAATATCCACTTCCCTCGACATCAATATCATCTATATCAATAGACTTATTCTCATCAGACATATTAGTAAATACACTGAATTGCTTAACTTTAGCTCTAACGAATACATTCTTTTCCTTATTAATAGGTATTCTAGCACCATCATCTTCATCTCCAAGCAAACCTGCATCTAAATCTTCGTTTACAGCATCACATACAGTATAATAAATACTATGGAATGGAGAATTAGGTTCAGCACTAATACCTATCTCTCTGGTTTCTACCTCTCTACCATTAATATTAAGAATTCTCTTGTAAACTCTGTATTTCTTAGCATCTACAACACAGACAAGAAGTTTCTTATTATATTTAATTCCAACATATTTTCCTTTGCCTAGATTTACAGGAACATCAATAGACAGAGACTTTCTGTTTATATTCTTATACTGTACTGGGCCTATTTCCTTTAACATGATTGATGTATCTGAATCAATACTATGTATTTTATTTATATTAATCTTAGGCATTTCATTTTTATTTCTAGAATAGCATCTTGTAGTATCTCTCTTCTTGTCTAGATTATAGTTATTGTTATTATATATATAGCATCCTGTAGTATTACTCACTAAAGTATCAGATAAAGTAATTGCCTGACTATCAATCTCCTTACTGTTGTGATAGACAAATAGTATTTCTTTCCTATTGCTATTACTTGATCCTTTATATGACTTCCACATTCTTAGTACTTGAGATGAATGATAAACGTTTTCATCAACACCTTCTATTTTATTGCATGAATTATAGAACCTTCTAGCAACAACATGATCTTCAGAATAAAAGTTCATAACAACTATATGGCTAGAGAACTTTTGGTTAGTACTTTGGTCAAATACTATCATCATAGGTTTGTGTATTGACATGGTAGCTATATGTTCTTCTATGTATTTGCATTGAATAATTAGTAATTCTTTCCAGTGATTTAGTGAATGTACTATATTTCGAGATACTGGTAAATCTATATCCATGTATAGCTTTTGTGCTCCTTCAATACATTCGAAGAATCCATTTCTAGGATTTAGTTTATTCTCTTGTTCAACATTACTATAAAATCTCTCTAGTTCACTAAGATTATTGAAAGATTTAAATTTCCTGATAATTGTATGACCATCACTAGTCCATATTTGGACACGATATTCATTCATTACTATGGATAGAGATAAATATATTGGTGTTATTTCAGCACAAAGTCTTACTGAACCACTTACTCAGGCATCACTAAGCTCATTTCATTTCTTGGGAGAGGCATCTTCTAAAGATACTATTGCTGAATTTGGAAGAATTATTAGTGGTAACTTTGATGAGATAATAATAACTATAGACTGTAATACATTCAATCCATTTAAAACCTTTAATGTCAACTTCTATGAGTTCTCTAAGCTAATTATCACTACCATTACACAAGATGATATTAATAAAGGAGATTTGTTGGTTAGTAGCAATATTATTACTAAGAACTATTACTCGAAAAGAAAGAGAGTTATATCCATAATTATAGATAAAGATATAGTTAAGTCTAGATTTCCGGTAACATATCTTTGTTTCTTGTTGTCAGATAAGGATAGTATGCATAGATATATACCATACAACGATACTAGGATAGATATTATCTGTAAAATTAGTGAGATAGATAAGATAGCCAATATAGTTTACGATAGTCCTACAAAGAAAACTATTTATCCATACAGATTTGATGTTGAAGAATATATTAATAAAGAGCAGATGACTATTACTATACATGACTGTGAACTAGATATTCTACTTAGGACAGATGGAATAATATCTTATGAATTTCAGAGATATGATAAAGTAGTTAAGTATTATGGAATAGAGTATTTGAGAGATATGATAAAAGAAAGACTAAAACCTATTGTTGGTGATGACAGATATTCAGATGTTTTGGCAGACTACCTAACTAAATCAGGCAAATTCGATAGAATAACAAAAGATTTCTCTAAGTTTATAGAATCTCTAGGTAAGGTTAGATCTGTTTAATCTATACTTTTAAAAGAACGTTATAATTAGGATCCAATCTTAATTCCCTGGAATGCTTTGAGAAGAGTTTTTACTTCAATGTCCTTCTTATTAATCTCTTGTTCAAGTTCAAGGACACGATTCTGTAATTCTTTCTTAGTTATTCTCTTCTTATTTGATACAGGCTTAGGTGCTATCTTAACATATTCTTCTTTTTCCTCAGCATTCATATGACTTCTGCAACTAGCAAAACTCTTAACTACAGAATTTCTGCATGGAGTACCTTTAGTAGTACTTCTTCCACATTGAACTTTGTTTTCTGACTTAGCTGGCATGGTTGAGATATTTTAATCAATACTATATATTTTACTTATATCAAAACAAAACAAATCATTTTATATTATTAGTATCTATATTATTATAGTATACATATATTCTCAGGAAAATAAAATTCTGAATTATAGTACAGCATCTAGTTATATCTATATTATCTATATTATCTATATTATTACAGTGTATATATATTTTTGGGAAAATAAAATTCTGAATAATATTATGTATTCTAAATTACAGCACATCATCTAGTTATATCTATTATTTTAAAAGGATAAAAGATAAGATGATAATAACAATAATGCTAATGTTATGACTACTCTACCTAACACACAACATATAAATTATCTATATTATTACAGTACATGAATATTTTCAGGAAAGATATAATTCTGAATAATAACATAGCATCTAAGATGTAGTGTATCGTTAGTAGTAGCAGCATTATCTTTCTTTCTTTATCTATATTATCTATATTATCTATATTATTACAGTGCATATATATTTTCAGGAAAATAAAATTCTGAATCATAGTATGTATTCTATTT
>JANBRK010000070.1:0-41075 GCA_027577815.1 Coemansia sp. RSA 485 | reverse complement strand
CAGTCGTATTTTTCCCAGCCAAACTGCTTTTTCCAATCATCGGCCCGGTCCAGCCGCTGGTTGTGCGTCTCCTTGAGACGGCGCGGCTTGCGATAGACGCTAGGTGGAAGATCGAGGATACCGGCCACTACTTCACGGCCAAACCACGGCTTGAACCGATCAGCATTTTCGATTACATGACCCATTCCGCCATACGGGTCGAACCACACATGAAAGTACGGCATCTTTGCTGTCATCGTATTGCGGAACCCTCCTTTTCTGATAATCTCTCTTGCCTGCGCATGGTTGCTATCCTGGTCACGAACGTTGTCTCCCTTGGGCACCGCGGCCTGCGCTTTCAGCTTTGTATCGATGATTTTCCGATGCTGGCTCCATTCTTCGTCTACCTCCAACAGTGCTTCCTTGAAGTACGCCGGAGCGTCTGCAGCCTTTTGTATAGGCAATGGAATGCATTCTATCGAGCAATGCCGGGCCTTTGAAGGAGTCGTGCTCATCACTGTTTCGAGAAAAACCACGCCCTGGTTTTTCGACGCAAACATTTGAATAAGGCGTTTCATAAAATTACCAATTTCGTCCCACACGTCGTCGTCACATTTAAGCGAACTCCCAGCAACATGCTCTATAGGCGCTATTACACAGTGTCCGTCGTTCATCGGTTCGCAGTTAGGCAATGCCAAATACACTTTATTTCCCAGACTCACCACAGGATATTCCGGAGGCGACAATACTTTTGACCCATCTCTTTGCTCCTTCTCCTTAAAACACAATCCGCAATGGTCAAGCACAGATTCCATCGAATGGTGGTCTCTAATTGCCGCTTGTTTCTGTTGCTCAAACGTCTTTTCTTTTAGCTGTCTCGACAATCTCTCACTGTTGTCGTCGATGTAATCCAGGTCATTGGTAAACGCTGCGTCTTTTGCTATCTGCTTAGCCAATGCCCGGCCCATATAATCGTCGCCGACAGACTCTCGCTCCATACGTGCCATCTGCTGAATAGACATATTGTCTTGAGACTCAGCTTGGGCTTTGTCGTCGTTGCGTAAACCACCTGTATGCTTGCTGGCAGATTCCGCTGCTATTTTACTCAGCCGACCATAGCTATCCACTTGAGGCAAAATCACCACACTACCGGTGTTACTTTCTTTGCTGGGCTTATCTTCGTGGCTTCTGGATACACCGCCGTCCATCGCAGCACTGAGTTTCTTTTCCAGCTCTGGCAAATCTGCCGACTTTAACAACCGCGCCTTCATTACTCTTGCACGAAGCTTGTTCAAATCGTCGTTCTGGACGCGAACATGGCTGCTGCTGCTATTATCCCTGGCTTCTTTTCCTTTGCTGTAAGCGCGGCTTCTTTGCTTCCTTTCTGGCGACCGCGAGCGTGTCCTTGGCAACCCTGTGCCGCTTTTTCTGTGCATTATATAAAACAAAAAATTGGCCAGTTCAGCAGCACAAACGCCTTTGTATAAATTTTCGACAGTTTATTGTATAATAAATTTCTTTGAAACGAAAAATTAAAGGCATCTTTTAGCGCTGCCTCCCAAAGGATAGCAATTAATTGTTGGCCTTTCAATCCTGGCATTAAATGAATTTCTATGGGCAAATATCACATGGTTTGGCATGTTTTTAAAAGGGTTGAAATATTCACAAAGCATGCTTTGATACAAAAAAATTGGTTTAGCAAAAATGCCAGCCTGTATTTAAAGCAGATGCGCTGTCGTTTGAAACAAAGAACAAACTGAATAAACAAAGAAACTAAAGTTTCTTTTATATAAAATATTGGCCTAAAACTTATTGTTAAAGAAAAATGTAGTGTAAAATAAAAAACACTACCAAAGAAACTGGTATGAATACGCCTTGGTTGTTGATACATTCATTAACTTGCTGGGTTTTTTTTCTTCTAATAAAATTTTTAACATTATCTTGCTTATTTTACTTATATTTTCCTTTTATTCTTTGTTATTATTATTAACATTTAGGCGCACCTTGTTCTATTCTATCTGTTCAATTTGACCTCTAACCTAGAAAATGGGATGTTTTGATGGCAGGCTCAGAATTCTGAAAGCTAAACGAAATATTGCGTGTATGGTAATAGGTTTTATTTCTGTTATCCTAGTAGGTGTTTATGTTGGTTTTCTTTTTACATTTTATACTAAAGAAACAGCCAGTCAATTGGAAAGTATCGAAGCTAGTGCAGAGCTAATGCACCAAGTTGTGAGAATAATAGCAGGTATATTGTATGTTGTAAACTACTTGCTGCTTGTATTAGTCGATTTACCTTGGTTTATTCAGAGCGAGAAGCATGCAACAAGAAATAAGTATTTAGATACAAATGATACAACAAAAAAGTTTGGTGTAAAGTCAAAGTATATATTTGAGGTTATGACTGTGCGCTGCTTCTGGATATTGATAATATTTGTTATTCTTATGAGTGACAGAGTGACAGATTGCATTATTGATAATAGGAATTCTGCAACTAAAACTGAATTCAATGTTGCAATGGCTGCAGCTTCATTGATGGCACTGTTCTTTTCATCTATTCTCCTGTCAAGGGGTTATGAGTATTTCTTTGGGTACAAACATCGTATTAAAAACCTTAAGATACGTGATAAGAATAAGGATATCACTATGGGGTATATGATAGCAAACTCAAAGGATGATGCTAAAAATATAGAGAAATTGATGAAAGAAAATCAGAAACTGGAAGAAGATCGAAAGAAAGCAGAAGAAGAATATAATAAAAATTTAATTGAATTGAATACACTTAAGGAAGAGTATGCAGCCCAGACGAATCAGAATAATGATTCTACTAGGGGAGGTCTATTTTCGTTGTTTTTCTGAAAATAATAGTATCAGTAAGATTAAAACCAGTTTATTTCGTCGTTCTCAGATTCAATCGTGAATTATTTTGGTTTCGAAAAGGGCGTTCACAATTACGTCCCTTTACAAGTAATTGTGCGGGTTTTTTTTACTGGAGAACGACATACTTTATCTTACATTTTATTTTCTATTTAAAGCAGGTTTCAGCGCTCGTCAGAACGTTGTAACTTCAGTTTTCAAATAAACATCTAAATTTACTATCTACTTTGTCTCCTAAACGATTGTACGCCCCTTTCACTTCTTATTCTTAATTGCCCAACGCTCCACGTTTGGGCCGAACGCAACAATAGCATGCAGGTAATTGCTATTGGATTAAATTGCGGGCAATCATCATAAATAATGCATATACAAACCAACACATCCTTCTCAATTGTAAATATATGTTTTCTTTTTTAGTTATTTTCATATTTTAAGTTTATAAAATATTGTGATGTTTCCAAGTTGAAACTCATAGTATTTTGAAATAAAAGTAAACGGAACTAAGCTTTCTCTTTATTGAAATTATAACAACCTTAAATACCTGGGCGCGACAGCGCCTCCTAAAACCGATCCATTGATCCGTTTAACGTTGAGATTATAGGTGATAACATCACAAATATGTTTCAAAGAAAAAATATAGTAATAAAATTATAATTGTTATTGACTCTGAAGAAACATATGAAAAACATTATTCTAGGCGTCAATGTGGTTTTATAGTTCAAGCGCTTTTGGCTGTGAATAATCCATCGTAATCCAATGCTAATTTGAATATCGATTAACAGATGACACTGATGTTGGGTCCTCTTGCTCTCTGCCCTATGCAAAAAAATCACTATTGAAGATTTTGGGCTTTGAAAAGTGTGCGAAAAAAGATTGGGCTGAAAAGTGTATCTCTTTTCCATTCTTTTCTCACGCTGCTACTTTATTATAAATTTGTAAATACATGGAATCACCAAATTCGCTTGCCTTTTTTGACCCCGAGTTGTGCGCGGACAGCCTAGAGTTTTTCCCGTTTGACAGCGACAGTCCTCGGTTTCTGGTGGGCACATATCAGCTTCTGGAGAACGCGAGCAAAGCCAAAGTCGACGGCGACGAGTGCTCCAAAAGAATCGGCAGGATCTATGTGTGCGATGCTGTGGACACACCTGAAGAGCAGTCGATTCGGATAGTCGAGCAGCAAAGGATCGAAACAGAGGCTATTTTCGACATAAAATGGAGCTACAGCCGCGTATCAGGAAAGGAGCTCGTCGGTGTAGCAACAGCCGATGGTAATGTGTCTGTGTTCTCGGCAAACAGCCAAAGCAGCCAAGGTTTTCTCACTCAGGTGTGCGCCACAGACGGGTCCACATCGGATGGCAGCATGTGCTGCTCGCTCGACTGGTCAAATAGGCTTAGCAGCACTGATACGCCCAGCATAGCAGCATCGTATAGCGACGGAGCCGTGCGTCTGCTTCGGTTTTCAGAGTCGCAGCTAGAGATAGTAGATCAATGGCAGGCGCACGAAGCCGAAGCATGGATAACGTCTTTTGACTACTGGAACCCGTCTGTTGTGTTTTCTGGAGGCGACGATTCCAGACTCAAGGGATGGGATACGCGTGCTAAAATTGATAGCTCGTCGCCGATATTCAACCTTCGGCGTCACCAGGCCGGCGTATGTAGCGTGCATTCCAATTTCCACCGCCAACATATGCTCGCTACTGGTGGCTACGACGATACAGTGATGGTCTGGGACACGCGGATGATGCGCAGACCGCTGGCGGAGACCAACGTTGGAGGCGGCGTGTGGAGACTCAAGTGGCACCCTACCGAGCCGACGCAGTTGCTTGTCGGTGCCATGTACAACGGTTTCCATATTCTTGACGTTTCTGTCGATGGGCTTTCGTCGGCAGATTCGTCGCCGTTGCCGCAGGACGCAGCTGTCAGCATCGATCTGTGCACGTCTTTTATGGAGCACAAGTCGATTGCGTACGGCGCTGACTGGTGCCAGACGCCGCCGGGCCCATTTGAGGACAAGGGATGGCTCGTTGGAACATGCTCGTTCTACGACCATTCGGTGCATCTATGGCGCCGCACTCGCACGCGAAAAGAGGAGCAATGAAAATCCCGATCACAAGATTTATACAGTAATTTTTTATGTGCCCCTAAGAAAAATAAAGAGTAGAGCCAAAAAAACCCCCCCTATAAACTTTTGGTGCGTTTCCGCGTTCAGGCGTGTTTGCAGTTTGTTTTATTTTGAAAGTGAATTTTGTTTATATTAATTGTGCAATTTAAATACTCTTACCCTTTGTCCTCTTTTTTCCCTATTTCCTTTTTTATTTGTTTAACTCTAGTCCCTTTTCACTTGCAAACAAAATGAACGAGAATCGACGCGTCACTCAGTCCGAGACATTGAAGCAAAGCGCGCGTACAAAGCTGACCGAGACCTTCCACAAGCAAAAGTCAGCCACAGCGTCAGCAAACAAGCGCAAGGTAGTTCTCTCCGAGCAAACAGCCAGTTCCATGAACCAGTCCCAGACAGCACTGAGCGCAGCAGCCACAGGAGTGGCAGACAAGGATGCCAAAAAAATTGCAAAGGTCGAAATTCCAGTGTCACTGGACATTGACCCCTTCGGAACGGACGGGTTTACAAGCCCGCAAAACGCGTTGGATAAGATGCTTTCTACAAAGGGAATGATTGCCGGGCTAACTGCCGACGGCACACGCGTCAGGAGCGACGATGTCCTGTCGCCTGAACACAGCAGAAGCACGGTTGCTGCGACACTGGCTACCGGCGAAAGCGACAGTGTGACGTCGATTTCGCTGCGTGCGCTTCTGAAGAAATCTGAGACCGACTTGCTGACACTCAAGCATCAGCTTTTGGAGACAAAGGCCGAGCTCAAAGCAGCTGAGGACAGACTGCGGGAGAAGGACGCGATTATCAAGGAGCAGGAGGCGCGTATCGATGAGCTTATCGAGTCGCGCGTTCCGCTGGACGACATGAACGACATTATGGACGAGAACTCAAGACTTAAGCAGGAGCTCAACGAAAACGAGGTTCTGCTGTCTGAGTGCCAAAAGCTGCTTGAGGAATATGTATCCAACGAGAACTGAAATTCCCGGCCAAGCGCCTTTTCATACTCCTGGCGATCAAGTTCAGATTTAATCTTGAACGTGATCAAGGATTTTTCGATGCATATTTTTATAGTTTTTTTTTTCAAACGCCAGATCATCCATCTGGACAAGTCTTTCATAATAATTCGCGCATTTTCTATTTGTAAACGTCCAGCTGAACCGGCAAACTTGTTTAGTATAGGACTCGCTCTCGCTCTTATCTTTTTGTTTCGGTGGATTGTTTTTGTTTTTGCAATGGTCACAGGCAAGCAACCAGAAATAACAGCTCAACCGACAGCGCCATGCATATGCTGCCGGGCTTTTCTTGCTTCCACTCTGCCCAAAAACAATTACATCCCCGTTTTAGGCTGTTATTTCAAATTTGCTCACACAAAATACCTTTTTTGGGCAGTATCCGTGTTGTGAAGAGAATGCGGCTGGCCAATCGCTGCTGCTTTGGTTGTCGATCAGCGGTTTTCAACCTGGAAAATCACGGTCAAAAGGCAGTTGCAGCCAATAGGAAGCGGTCAGAGTAAAAATTTTTCATGGTATCAATCACAGCACCTCCTTTCCCCAACCAATACAAACAATAGAAAGATTGTGCGCAGATTCAGCAAAATACCACCCCTCCTCCTCCTGGTTTTGCGTTTGAATCGTTCTTGTCGAGGGGGTATAAAAAGGACTGGTCCTCACAAACCACTTTGACTCCCAATATCTTTTTTCTCTTATCAGTATCGCGTTTTTTTGCTTGCTTATTCCTAAACTAGAGTATTTTCTCTTTCTTTTCCCTTCACATCACAAATAGTCTTTTACAATGACCAGATCTGTAGAGTCGTATGTAAGTATCTGCATGTTTCGACGCTGCCAGCTACAGGCTGTATCCAAAGCTGCGTTCAAAAGTGCGTTTTTACAGATGAATCAAAACAGCTTTCTAATAACACCTTGCTTGTTTGCCCATTCTCCTGTCTCGTTTTTGTAGAACGCCTTCCTCAACACTCCTCTGACGGAGGCCGACCCCGAGATCGCCCGGATCATCGAGAACGAAAAGTACCGCCAGTTCGCCGAGCTCGAGCTGATCGCGTCGGAGAACTTCACTTCCCAGGCCGTCATGGAGGCCAACGGCTCTGCACTGACCAACAAGTACTCTGAGGGACTTCCCGGCGCGCGGTACTATGGCGGCAACGAGTACGTCGACCAGCTCGAGCGTCTTTGCCAGCAGCGTGCTCTCGAGGCATTCAAGCTTGACGCCAGCGAGTGGGGCGTCAACGTGCAGCCGTACTCGGGCTCCACAGCCAACTTTGCTGCTCTGACTGCTCTTTTGCAGCCGTTCGACCGTCTGATGGGTCTGGATCTGCCGTCCGGCGGACACTTGACTCACGGATACCAGACCGACAAGAAGAAGATCTCGTCGTCGTCGATCTACTTCCAGTCGATGCCCTACCGCATTGACGCCGAAACCGGTGTCATTGACTACGACCGTCTGGAGGAGAACGCCCAGCTGTTCCGGCCGCAGCTGCTTATCTGCGGTGCCTCGGCTTATCCCCGCGACTGGGATTACGCACGCATGCGCAAGATCGCCGACAACCACGCTGCCTATCTGCTGTGCGACATGGCACATATCTCTGGCCTGGTTGCCGCCGGTGAGCAGGTGAGCCCGTTCAAGTACTGCGACATTGTCACCACCACCACCCACAAGACTCTGCGTGGTCCCCGGGCTGGCCTTATCTTCTACCGCAAAAAGGCCGGTGAGGACAAGAAGGATTCGCTCGAGACCCGTGTCAACCAGGCTGTTTTCCCCTCGTGCCAGGGCGGTCCGCACAACAACACCATTGCCGGTATTGCCGTTGCGCTGAAGCAGGCTGCGTCACCCGAGTTTGTCCAGTATTCCAAGCAGGTGCGTGCCAACACGCAGGCGCTTGCTCGCAAGCTGACCTCCCACGGCTACCGTCTTTCTTCCGGAGGCTCCGACAACCACCTTGTTCTGTGGGACCTCAAGCCCCAGGGTCTGACCGGCAGCAAGATCGAGAAGATCTGCGAGCTGGTAAACATCACTCTGAACAAAAACTCTGTTTGCGGTGACAAGAGCGCCGTTACGCCCGGAGGCGTTCGTATCGGTACGTCGGCACTGACTTCGCGTGGTTTCAAGGAGGAGGACTTTGAACGTGTTGGTGAGCTGCTGCACCGCACAGTGGAGATTGCCACCGAAGTGCAGAAGGCCGCCGGTAGCAAGCTGCTCAAGGACTTTATGGCTGCTGCTGTCCAGTCTCCCAAAATCGGTGAGCTGCAGAAGGAGGTCGAGGCCTTTGCCACGTCCTTCCCCATGCCCGGCTTTGACGTTTCGACTCTGAAGAAGCCCGCTGCTCACTAAATCCGCCTTCTACTCAATTTTTATGTGCCAAAATTTTTTTTCTACTTTTCTTTTATTAAAACTGTCTCATAATCTTTTTGCAAGCTCTGGAGCCATCAATTATCAGCTGCAAGAAAAGCTATTGAATAACGAGTGGGATTATCATCTATCTGTTTATTTATTTTTTTATTTCTTTCGGTCCACATATATCTCGGCACAATGTCTGTAACAATACACACGGATCTAGGCGACCTGAAGCTAGAGATACTCTGCGACGACGTCCCAAAAGCCGCCGAGAACTTTCTAGCGCTCTGTGCCAGCGGGTACTACGACAACACGCTTATACACAGAAACATCCGCGGATTCATGGTCCAGATGGGCGATCCCACAGGCACCGGCAAAGGAGGAGAATCTATCTGGGGACGCAGATTCGAGGACGAAATAAGGCCGGCGCTGAAACACGACCGTCGAGGTACTGTCAGCATGGCCAACTCGGGCCCTGATACCAATGGGTCGCAGTTTTTCATCACCTACGATCGCCAGCCCAGCCTCGATGCCAAATACACGGTTTTCGCACGCGTAATTGACGGTTCTGAAACCACCCTGGCTGCGCTTGAACGCGTCGAGGTGGCAAAGAAATACAGGCCCGTGGAGAATATCCATTTGAAATCAGTGACCATTCATGCTAACCCGCTTGCTGACCCAAGCTGTATTCAGTGATTTCTTTTTTCGGTCTCAGCAGATTTGATCTACTTTTGCTTTTGTTCTTGTGAAAGAAAAGAAAAAATATAACCTTTTTTTCAACTCGTTATTTTTTCATACTTGTTCATTCAATTCCAAGCTGATTTAGCGTTTTTCTTGAATTATTCGTTCGAGTGGCCACCTGTCGACTATTCTGTAAACAGCCTATCTTCTTTCCGCTCCCCTTTTTTACTTGCTTGTTTGCTTGCTTGCTCAGCGCATTACACTAACTGTTGAAAGAAATATACGAGATAGAAATAAAATGAGCAGCGACTTGCGTAACGACAGCAACAACAGCAACAACAACGATGTCTCTAAACGCGAGGATGACGAGGTTCTGCACCGCGATCCCAGCTACTTTCAATACTACAGCCAGCTCCAGCATCAGGTAAGGCATCGCTTTTTTTCCCGTTTGTTTAACAACAGCACCTTTTGTATCTGCTATCTGTCTCGCAACACACATACAGGCATTAAGCTTAACACAACAAACTGTCCATACGGTTATTTTTCTTCATCTTTCTTTCTCCACTTTTGATAGCAAAATATGCTGCAGGATCACGTCAGAACATCCGCATACCACTCGGCCATTACGTTCAACGGCCCATCGCTATTCCGCGACAGACTAGTGATGGACGTTGGCGCCGGTTCAGGCATTCTTTCGTTTTTCGCAGTACAGGCGGGATCCAAGCATGTTTACGCAGTGGAGGCCTCCGGGATGGCACAGAAAATGCAAGTCATGCTGAAGAGCGCCAAAGGCGCATCCGGCGCACGCAACCCGTATTTGGCCGACCGCATTACCATAGTCAGCTCCAAAATCGAAGATCCAAGCTTATTGAACAAGGTGCCTCAGGTCGATGCGATAATTTCCGAGCCAATCGGCGTTCTCCTGGTCCACGAACGTATGCTAGAGTCATATATATACGCCAGAGACAAGTTTCTGCGTCCCGGAGGTGCAATGCTTCCATCCTCAGGTACCATACATCTGGCACCGCTCTCCGACGCCGCTCTATGGAACGAAACTATTACAAAGGCGCGCTTTTGGCAGCAAGACTCCTTCTACGGCGTCGATGTCAATCCGTATTTTGCACCTGCGTTTGACGAGTACTTTAGCTCACCGGTGGTCGGATGTTTTAGTCCCACGACGTTGATGAGTGATTCAGTTATTCATGAGGTTGATTTCCACACGGTTTCGATGGCCGAGCTAAAGGAGTTTGTGATTCCTGTTGAATGGAACATCAAGTACACCGGTGTGATGCACGGGGTTGCCGGATGGTTTGATCTGGCCTTTGTGCCTCCGATGTCGTCTCTGCATCAGGGTACTGCTCCCAGCGCCGTTTACATGTCGACCGGTCCACAGTCACCTGCTACGCACTGGCAGCAGGTCCGGATGCTGTTCAAGCAGCCGCTGGCAGTCAACGCCGGCCAGGTATTGCGGGGCGCCATCCTGATGAAAGTCAACGACCAGCGCAGCTACGACATCAGCGCCAAAGTAATTGCCCTGGATTACGAAGAATCCGTGCAGACATCCGACGATGCTCTGGTCCAGCTGTTTGAAACCAAAAAATCCCGGACCCGCACTGCGCTTTGGTACTTGCATGAACAGATTTACAACTACTCGTACACTGGTGAGTCCCTCGAGGTTCCTAGGCCAGAGGCGGCTAACATGTATCTGCCTGTGGATCAGCTGCTTGCCGAATCTGCGGCTCCTGCTACTGCTAATTCTCAGTCGTATGTGGGTGGCAATGTAGATACTACGATTGCTTCGGTTCAGGGCATTCCCAACAGCGTAACTGACTTTGTCATCAAAACCGGTTCGTCTTCTATGCAGATTTAGAACCATTTTTAATCGAAATCTATTTGATTTATTAATATCGTGATTATCCTCAACAAACCAAAAAAAAAAAGTTTTGAGTAAAAAAATAACGAGTGTTGAAAAAAAAAACTTTTTTATATTGCTCTCTAGTTAGTTACCTGTTGTTTTTACTTTTTTCTACCATTCTTATTACACACACATACAAATATCTTCACAATAATGCGTGGGCCTCGCAAAACATCAAGCAAGCTGCCAAAGCCCGGGCGCGGAAACAGCAGCACCAACAACAAAACAGCCAGAGGCAACGTATCAAAGGGCAAAGGAAAGTTTGCCGAGTCGTCCAAAAAGCAACAAAAGCAGATAGGGAAGGGCAAGCAAAAGCCAGACCAGGGCTTGGTGGACGTGTTTGATGCCGAAGGTAGCGACAATGACGATCCGATGAGACGTCGGATGCTGGAACGTGTGGCAGTGCGCGACTACGAGGTTGAGAACATCGATTCCGAAGATGACGAGGAAATCGACAGCGACGATGCCTTTGATGTTGAAGATGCTGAACGGTTTGGCGGATACAAGTTCAACGGATCGTCAATGAAAAGCTCTGCCAAAAAACAAACCAGCAACAGCGAAGATGAAGACAGCGATGATGATCTGATGGATGATTTTGAGGACGAGGACAGCGACAATATCGTTGATTTGTCCGAGATGCTCGATGCCGATGACAATGAGGATGAGGATGAGGATGAGAAGCCGAGTGCTGGCAAAAAGAAGAAATCGGACAAGAGTTCCAAAGGGCCGCTGTCTCCGCCGCAGAGTGCCAGCGCATCGCTGTTGAGCTTTAAAGACCTCGCCGTTGGCAATGCTGCCGATGAGTCCGAGTCAGACGATGCGGACAGCGAAGAAGACGACGTGTTTGCCGGAATGGATTCCGACTCGGATTCCGACGCTGCGTCTGAGATCGCAGGCGACGACATCGACGAAAACGAAGATACCGAGAAGCTGGCCAAGCTCGACGGGTTTGTGTCGTCGATCAGCGCACGCGCACCCAAACGGCGTTTTGTCGAAGAGGCCGGTGACGGCGCAGCCGAGGACGAAAACGCAGTGGGCATCGGGTTTCAGTCCAAGGGCGTGTCGCTGGGCATCAGTGATCTTTTGGGAGATTTCGGCAAAGCAGCTGCAGACGAGGGCTCTGATGCGGAGGGCGATGACGAGGGTCGCAAGGAGGGCGAGAAACAGTCTGCCAAGGAGATCCGCAAGCTCAGAGACCAGGTGGAGAAGCTCGAGAGAGCCGCCAAGAAGGCGCAAGCCGGCGTGGTGGCCGCTCCGCTTGCAAAGCGGCTGCAGGACCAGATGGACCGCAAAGTTGCGTACGACCAGACAAAGAAGTCCGTTTCCGAATGGCAGACCACCGTCAATGCCAACCGCACGGCCGAGCACCTGTCGTTCCCGCTGAACGTATCGGGCGAGTTTCACTCGACCACGCACACGCTGGTGAGCGGCGCCGAGCGCTCAAAGACCGAGATGGAGAAGCAGATCTCCGACATCCTCAAGCAAAGCGGCATGAGCGAGCAGCAGCAGCGGCAGTACGAGGAGCTTGAGCTTAAAGACGTCTCCGCCGAAGAAGTGCGCAAGCGTCAGCACGAGCTGCGCATGATGCGCGAGCTGATGTTCCGCAGCGAGCAGAAGGCCAAGCGCATTGCAAAGATCAAGAGCAAAGCGTACAGACGCATTTTGAAGAAGCAAAGGCTGCGCGCGGAGGACAAGGAGATGGAGCGTATCAAGCAGCAGGATCCGGAGATGTACGAGATGCTGATGGAAAAGATGGCGCAGAAGCGAGCCGAGGAACGCATGTCTTTGCGGCACAAGAACACTGGCAAGTGGGCCAAGGAGATGACGTCGCGCAGCCATGGCGATGAAGACAGGCGGCAGGCGATGCGTGACCAGCTGGAGCAGCACGATAGGCTCAAGCGCAAGATCTACGACATCGGCTCGGATGAGGAGCTGTCGGACTACGAGGCCGGTCGCACAAACAACGACAACGAGGCGTCTGATTCCGATGCCGACGAGACGTTCGAGGATGCCCGTGGCCGCGCAATCAGCAAGCTTTCGGCGGAAATGGCCTCCACCAACGACGACGTGATCCCCGATGATGCGCCGCACAAGGCTCTGTTTGGCATGAAGTTTATGCAGAACGCCATGCAACGCCAGCGCGAGGACAGCCAGCGCGACGCTCAGATGCTGCGCGACGAGCTTGAGGGTCTGGAGGCCGACGTGGACGAGGATGGCCGCGCCGTCTCGGTAAACAGGCGAGCGGCCGCCAAGGCTGCGCACAAGACGGCTGCTGGCCAGGCGCAGGGCCGCATGGCGTTTGGCGGCGGCGTCAAGAAGCGCGATCCGGCTCACGACATGCAGGACGATGTCCAGGATGGCAACGGGTCGCCAAAGAAGCGCGTGCGTCTCAATGAAGCCGGTCAGATCGGCCAGGTTGCCTCGGGCGGCGGCCACCGGGTAAGACTGGTCGAGCCGGTATCGGTTGTTTCGAAAAAGTCCAGCCCGACGTCCGCCGGCGAGCAAAAGAACCCCTGGCTGTCGGAAGAGGCCGGATCGGCCGCTGGCCAGCGCGGCGGAAAGCTGAGGCAGCTGGACAGGGACAGCACCCAACTGGACAAGCTGTCTGCCAAGCTCCGTTCCAAGCGCATCAGCCAGGCCGCCGACGGCGACGCAGGCGGTTCGGGAAGCGTGGAGAATGTGATGTTGGACGTCAACAACATGATGGCGCTTGGCCAGCCAACGCAGCGTTCTGGCGCCGACGACGACGGCGACGATGGCTCAGACTCTGACGCAGGCGGTATTGATCTGAAGCATGTTGGCACGGGCAAAAATAACAAGAACAAGCGGGCGGCCAACCCCAATGCCTTTAAGCAGCGCGATCTTGTGCAGCAGGCGTTTGCCGAAGACGAGGTGGTCGAAAAGGAGTTTGAGGCCGAGAAGGAGGCGCTTATGGAGGAAGAGGCTCCCAAGGCCAAGGATCTGACGCTTCCTGGATGGGGTAGCTGGGGCGGCACGGGGATCCAGGCCAAGAAGAACAAGATTGTGCAGAAGCCGGCTGCCGGCGAGGGTATTGAAAAGAGCAAGCGCGCTGATTCCAAGCTCGGCTCGGTCATCATTAACCACAACGTGCCAAAGTCTACGTACAAGTACTACTCTACAAACGTTCCGTTCCCCTACTACACGCCTGACCAGTATGAGGAAACCCTCAAGGCGCCGCTGGGCAAGGAGTGGAACACTGCAAAGTCCCATTCAAAGATGATCAAGCCCAGAGTCCTCACCAAGGCTGGCCAGATCATCAATCCGCTCGCTATCCCGTCCAAAAAGAAGCAGTAGATATTGATATTTTTCGACCCTTTAGCTTTGCCATTTATACAAAATAGCGTTATTTATTCTATGTTGTGGAAAGATATATTACTTTAATAAAAACAGGGGAAAAGGGAATATCAAAAAACTAGCAGATAAAGAGAAAAATGAAATTGTTGGTTGATATCCGGCTTCAACAAGATTAGTCTATTGCTCTTGATATTCGAAAGGAACTGGGCCAGCAAGTTATATCTTACCAAGCGCATTCTTGTGACACACCACTCTGTATGTCTCAACGACGATAAATATAAACGTTAGTCCACACGCCGCTATAACCAAGCCTAGTTTGTCCAGGCTGTTTGTTCCTGCACGAAGACCGTTCAGATAATATTCGGTTGCTGGGTCAAACAAAGCAGCTACCAAAAAAATGACTGCCACAGCTATATGGTTCAACGACATGACAGCGCTGTGTCTAATCATAGTTGATGTCTTTTTACCTGCGTTTCTTGAAGATCTAAAGCGGAATCTGTTCCAGTAGTACCAAAGAAAGTTTGCTGAAAACAAGACAACGTTTGTCCACCGCATCCCAGTGCGGTACATGTCAAATCTGTTGCTTGTGTAGGCGCTATCTGTAATTTTATCTGTTTCATGCATCAATGTATCTATAGCATAACATACGGCCGCAAGCGCGGCTGGCAGCGGAATAAAATAAGTAAACATGCATTTTTTGTTAAACAGCCCTTTTTCGCCTTCCTTTTCGCCGGACATTATAAATGTTGTTCTTGTAAATTAGCCGATTACTTGTGGATAATAAAATAAAACTATTTGTGATACAGAAATAATTGTTAAAGAAATAAGATAATGTTGAAAACACGACTAAAATAGAAAAAATTCCGAAGAGATCTGGATTTTTTTCTTTCGCTTTTATAAGTAACATTTTCAAGAGCGCATCTCTACTTACCAACACACACATGCCATCAAAACTCATTTATTTACTCATTTTCCTTTTATAAACGAACACATGGCAATGGTTGGCAAATGATTAAACAAGGAGTGAAAATCTAACGTTTTTTTTTTTTTTTTTTTTTGTACAATTGGTAAATACTTTCTTTTGTGCGCAATACTTCCATTTTTTCTTTGAGTTTCTTTGGTTTATTTTTTTCTTTTGCTTTTAGTTTTTTTTTATCTTTGAAACAAAAAACTGGTAGAGTTCTTTAGCCTTCAAATCAAATGACAAGACACGTCTTCTTAAGGTAAAAAAAGGCATTTATTTCTTTCATTTTTGCTTTGAAGATTCCTTTATCCCTTTTAAATATTCTCTTTGGTCAATAAATCTCTACAAAACTAAAACGAGTTCAGGTGATTACATTTTATAAAGTATTCAATCGCCTTTGACAAAAAAAACGCGGCCCGCAACTTTTGTTTCATTTTTGTATCAAATGACCAACAAGCGCCATGTAAAAGCAAATTTTCTCTCAATTATTTGGGAATTTTTTTGACACGACCACAACTAATTATTTTTTCTAAAAAAAACTCTTTAGCTTCTTGCTCAAATTATATATATATATATATATATCTGTCGTGGTTTCCTGCACTTTCTATTATTTTCATCAAACTTTTTTAAATTAATTTTTTACTTTTCAACTACTATTTATACACATACTCTTTAACATGGGCAAAGATGGCGAGAAAAAGGGAAATTGCTGGCGGAATGCCATGTTTATTACAGCGGTCTGCTTATTGGGGTCGTCTGGAGGATACTTGGGGTATTACATGACTAAGATTTCTGGTAGTTCTGCCAATGACAGCTCATATTCTGATTCTATTGACCCGACACTGCGCACTGGAATGTGCGCTGTCCCATTGATTCTGTATGGTCTCAATTTTATTTCGTTGCTATTGTCAACTTCTGGAGGTATGGTTAAAAAAAAGGGGCTTTCGAATAGAAAAAAATATTTTGCCATTACAGCTATATGCGTTTCTCTATCTACTGCAATGCTAATATGGAGCAACCCAGCTACTGAATACTTTATCTTACACTCAAACGAAACCGATAGTAAGATAATGTTAGTATTTGCTTCAGCAACCCTTCTACTGAGTATTTTGTTTACTGGCCTGACTATAAACGCGAGGATTATTGGCAAGTAGCAGGTTTTATTTGTATTTTCTAACGTTAACAACTATTATAATGCAATCTTTATTTATAAAATTTTACAGAAAATCTGCTTGAAATATTGCTCAGGTTACAAAGGATATTAAGAGTTGCTTAAAATTAAATATGGAGTATTTTAATTAAAGATACAGTTATCAGACAGCACCTCATTTACACTGTTTTGCAATCACACAAGAATGATCTATAGATGAGTCCTAAAGGATTTTTTGGGTTTCTATTGCTATTCAAAGCATTAACACGTACTTAGTAGCTTTATATCTTTGCTTTATGGGACAGATTATTTTTTTTGGATAAACGGTTTATGTGCCATACATTATATATAAATAGTGTTTTGTTATAGGCCTTTTTTATTCACACATTTTTATGTACTGATACTAAACAGCAAAAATGCTAATGTAAAGCCGCCCAAGATGAATTTGTAGTAAAGGCAGTAATGTCTGTAAGTCAAAGGAGAAGGAGTGGATGACTTAATAAATTTTTTGCACGACTGCTTGTCGTACTTTGTAGAAAGGCTTGTTTAGCAGGACTTTTAATGTTAAAAGAACAATATTTTTTATTTATGCATTAATTCAAGCAAATAAATATAGCAATAGAAGTGAAACAAGGTTCAGCAGCTTTTTCATTTGCATATATTTTAATTATTCAACTATTTATCACAATTATATTAACATCACCCAGAAATACTTTTTATCCCTCGTTTCAATCATGGAAAATGCCGAAAAAAGTGGTTTTTACAAATCACAAAAATTGAAAATCATTTTCTTGAGTGCACTGGCTATAGTTTCGACTGCACTGGTTGCCACGTCAACTACCCTGTTCCAGCTGTATGAGGACTCTGTAGTTTCAGGAAACAGCAGTCTTGCAGTTCGCCATGACTACAACTACCGCATTATATTCAGGGCTACAGTAGCTGCTGTGTATTTCGTAAACGTTGTGTTTTCTGCTCTGGACCACCTTATTTGGAACAGCTATGCAGAAACAATGCGTTGTCACAAATATACAAGACTGTCAGTTTTTCTGCTTCTGGGCCTGGCATTGGCATCAGATCCGGTTGTTGAGAAGTTTTACACACAGCAAAAGAACACATCAGTTTTTGACAATAGGCTGATTTTGCTCTTTGCTACTGAAATTACTATTATATGCCATGCTGCTGCAACTGGATTGTTTTCGGTCAGAGGAAGAAAAATGGAAGCCAACGCCCAAACATTATTAAAAAAATTGAATGAATATGCACAACGGAATCCACGTCAAGTTATAGTGTTAGAGTAGTTTTTTAAGGATACCATATATTCCACACCGGTTTAATAATAGAAATTCTTTCAAAGGATAGTTTAAAAAATTCTATCAAAATGGTTGAGCTTTTATATACTTAATCATGACACCATGGATGTTTGCTAAATTCAAATTATTAGAAAAACTGTGCAAGTGCATAGCAAACTATTTGATATTTTAAAACACAACAAGGATATCTTCGTCGACTTTAGCGTTAATAATTTACTAGCAATAACGCATATTATGTCTAAATATATTAAAAAGATATATTAATAATAATAGTATACTTAAGCAATAAAAATAAAGCAATTGTATAATAAGATCAACATGACACTTTTGCTAGAGAAATAGCAACCAACAAGGTTTAAAAGCCCTTTATAATTTTCTGTTTGGCTGAGACAGACAAGGGAAATCGAGCTAAAGAGTTGCCTTTTCTTTTATAAAAATGGCGCAAGAAAAAAATCCCTTTTTATAATACAAAACTCGAAGTTTGTCTTTTCCCTTTGTGCTTTGTTCATGCTTTGCCGTTCCAAACTGGTTTAGCACAAAAAAAGACAATCTGGCAATTGAACATTTTTTTTATATTCTGGGGTTTTTTTCATTATTTATTATTTTTTACAGTACTTTAAACATTTTTAATTTTTCCAACGCCTATTTATCTAAAAAATGAAAATCAGGACAAAGGTTATGATTGGTATCTGCACTCTTTCTTTGGGACTACTTGTTGGGTTGTTGGTTCTGTATCATTTGTCCGATGTAGAACTTTCAAAAAGCTCATCAGAATTTAGCCAGAGTTACAGCCTCGAATACAGAGGAGTGATGCGAATTGGACTGGGATTGGCATATCTGGTTAATATAATATTACTGATAGTGGATAATAAGCTGTTTATAAGCACCGAAGAGACTTGCAAGTCATATGGATGGTTTAGATTCTGGTGGGCTCTGGTCATTGCCATTCTCGTAGCTGTAGACCCAGTCTCAGAAGCCTGTGCCAGTAATGCAAATTTGGAGATGTCAAAGGTAAATGTTAAAATACTTTTCTTTGCAACCGAGATTTCCATTATCATGTTTATGGTATGTGTACTTACTATGAGACTATACAAATATGATTCAAGTGAGTATGCTGCCATCGAGAAAGATGATCAATAACTACATAATTTTTTATGTTATAAGCGCAAAATAAATATATAGGCGTAATAAATTATTTAGTAGAAACAATAAGCGATTCTATTTTGTTACAGTATTGCAGCAAGTGCAAATCATGTGTGATTCTATGAAAAATTGGCTTACCCATGCGCTCTACAAATTACCACTACATGTTTGTTCCATAGCAGTTTCTTGTGTTAAAAGAAAGTGAACACCTTTGGCAATTTCCTTTCTGTTAAAATAAACTAGCTCTATTAAGGGATTTTTATAATACATTGTAGTAAAGTATGCTGTAATACAATTTTTTTTAAAAAAAAAAATACACTTGCACTGCTTGTATTGCTTTTTCTTTTGCTTAGCAAATGAGCTAACAAGAAAACAAGTTGAACAAATTAACTGCCCTGTTTCTCTTCTTTTAATTTTATTTTTACAGCTTTTTCGTACACTTATATAAATTCATAGCTAACAACACCTTTATTTTCTCCTAAAAATGGCAGCAACTGATGGTAAAAAATTAAACAAATCACAAAAATTGAAAATTATTAAAGTGCACTGGCCATAGTTTCAACTGCACTGGTTTCCACGTCAACTGCTCTCTTCCAGCTGTATAACGATCCACTGGTTTCAGGTATCAGCAGTCTTGCAGTCCGCCACAACTATAACTACCGCATTATATTCAGGGCTACAGTAGCTGCTATGTTTTTTGTAAACATTGTGTTTTCTGCTCTGGACCACCTTATTTGGAACAGCTATGCAGAAACAATGCGTTGTCACAAATATACAAGACTGTCAGTTTTTCTGCTTCTGGGCCTGGCATTGGCATCAGATCCGGTTGTTGAAAGGTTTTACACACAGCAAAAGAACACATCAGTTTTTGACAATAGGCTGATTTTGCTTTTTGCTGCCGAAATTATGATTTTATTCTATGCTGCTTCAACTGGGTTGTCTTCAGTCAGAGGAAGAAAAATAAATGCTGATATTAATGCAACGCGCAAAATTGCAGCCGAAATTACACAGGAAAATGAAAGAGTAAAAAGCGCAATTATCTTAAAATAACCTTTGTTGGCCAAGTCTTTAGCTACCAGTGCTCATGTCAATAGTATAATTTTGAAGCCATCAGATGCATCGTGTCTTGAAAATCAGTAATGCAACTCATATCTCTTTAGAGAGTCTATAAAGCATGTTCATTCATATAACCAAGTTATACGGAGATAATTGCACCAAACTACCCTTGCTGTTGTTAACAATACACATGCTTATTAATGAGTTTATTATGTGTTAGAAGGTCAATCAATGGTCATTTTTTAACCGTTCTTGTAGTTACAGCTATAAGCATTATTCTTTTATATTTACTGTTAGCCTTATTAAGCAATATATATATAATTAGTAAACACTAAAGCATTGGCAATTTAATCATTGATAGTCTACTTCTTTGTTGTGTTTTCACATGCTTAAAGGTTTTTAACGTTTAGTTATTAAATAACAATCTACAAGGAAATGTTTAAAACATGTTTGCACACTGATTCACATAGTTTATTATTGTCTAGAGAGATTCAGAAGTATTATTATAGGAATAGTCCAGTTTTGCGGCTATTGTCCCGGGTATTCAAATAGATATGGTTTTAGGTATTGCAATAATGAGGCACTCACATTGCTTAGAGCTTTACATATATTGTAGGCGTTATTCAATTAGGAGACAACTTGGGCTACATTTAGCATTTATAAATAAATAAATAAATAAAACTTTACACCCCTTAACGACAGTGTTTGTAAGCTAGCTTTCTTAGGTCTAATCAAATTTAATGAAAATAGTTGAGTAGCAAAAAAATAAAAGCCCTAAATTAATTGTTTTAAGAATGTAGCTTTATAAACTTGTTATGATAGCTTGCAAGCCAGTTCACGCAACGTGACTTGTAAATGGATAGAGTTTTATTCTAATTAAATAATTAACATTATCCTTATAAATGCATGTCCGAATATAACAGATTTGAGACAATAACGCATGTGGGGGAAATGAAGAAATAGAACGCAGAGAAAATGCAGCAAATACTTTAGTTTTTTTTTTGTACCAATGGGCTGTTTGCACTTTTAATGAACTATGGATGCACTTTTGCTTTGCAAGAGTGCCTTGTACTAAAGAAAAATTAAAAGAAAAAATTTCTTTTGTTCAACCTTTAATAGCTTTTTTGGAAAAAAAATGTATTGTAGAAAGGCTTGTTCAACACGACTGTTGATGAAAGAGTAAAAAGAGGTTTGCCATCAAGCATTCGCTCTAGCAAATAAATTGGCTTGTACAAGACCTGCAAAAAAAATCAGTTGTTTATTCTCTATTTTTTTTCCATTATTCTTCAATCTTTTTAACACTTTTATTAATTTTACCCAGTACTATCTTTTATCTTCATTTCAAACATGGAAACGGCTGAAGACAATAAATTATTCAAATCACAAAAATTGAAAATCATTTTATTGAGTGCACTGGCTATAGTTTCGACTGCACTGGTTGCCACGTCAACTACCCTGTTCCAGCTGTATGAGGACTCTGTAGTTTCAGGAAACAGCAGTCTTGCAGTCCGCCACAACTATAACTACCGCATTATATTCAGGGCTACAGTAGCTGCTGTGTATTTCGTAAACGTTGTGTTTTCTGCTCTGGACCACCTTATTTGGAACAGCTATGCAGAAACAATGCGTTGTCACAAATATACAAGACTGTCAGTTTTTCTGCTTCTGGGCCTGGCATTGGCATCAGATCCGGTTGTTGAGAAGTTTTACACACAGCAAAAGAACACATCAGTTTTTGACAATAGGCTGATTTTGCTCTTTGTTACTGAATTTACTATTTTATGCCACGCTGGTGCAACTGGATTGTTGTCAGTCAGGGGAAGAAAAATGATTGCTAGAACCAAAAAGTTGATAAGTGAACTAAAGAATTACCCAGTAAAGCGCGAAGAAAAAACTATTAAAGAGGAACCCGCACCTAAAAATAACAATAACGATTGTTGTGGAGTAATTTTGTATTGACCTAAATACAACACGTCTTTAGCTGCCAGAGATATAGTCACTTGAACAGCTTCTGCCTTGCAGGATTGATTGTGCTAAGAGGAGCAGAGAGACGAGTCATAATTATTTTATGAAGGCCCTGTCTGTGGAGCTATATGGAAGCAGCTACGTTAGCCAATTCCTGAATTTTTAGTCGAGTTTGATTTATCCAGCCGAGCTTATCTCTGTGTCAGTCGAAATTGGACTAACTTTTAATGTAGCTAATGGCTTTTTTTTTAGAAACCAGTTGCAGGTTGTACCATAGAAAACGCAAACGGACAGAAAAACGAAGCGTGATTTAGGACGCATGCTCAAGCCAGTCTTTTATATACTTGATTAAAATTTAATAAAAAAAGATACAATATTTTATTTTCTAAATGTCATTCGTTAAAGTGTTGCTGGCAGTCATCGATATTGACCAAAAGCTGTGATTGCGTAGCGGTGTCTCTTATGACAACAGAGTTTTGTGACATCTCGTTGCTGCCAACTACAACTACCTTGCGCGGCTGCTGTGTCTTGGAAAGAACACTTGAAAGCTGTTTTCCAAGCTGCGGATAATTTTTACAGTTGGAAGATGCAGTGCCGTAGTGTACATAGGCACCAGCCTTGCTAGTTTTTCGAATACAACTGGCCACTTTGACCGCGTAACTGTACAGATTTTCGCTAACTACTCTTTGCGAGTCCGGGTTGCGGTCAGGCACGATAAGCACCGGAGTTGGTTGGTCCGGATACGGGATCTGCGAATCTGGCACCAACATTGATAGCCGGTCGATGCCAGCAGCCCAGCCGATTCCTGAAAGAGACGTAGGTCCGCCCAGAGCGCTGCTCAGCCCGTCGTAGCGGCCACCTGCAAGTATGGTAGCCTGTGAACGACCGAGCAGATCTGACACGCACGTTATCTCCCACACGGTATGCTGGTAGTAATCTAGTCCACGGACCAGCTTGCTGTTTAAAACATAGGGAATTCCGAGGTCATCGATCCCGCGCCTGACAAAATCAAAATGGCGCAAAGATGCCGTAGACAGATAATCAGTGTACACTGGGGCGTTTTGATTGACCAATATATCGTTTTCGTCTTTGGAATCCAGGATACGCAATGGGTTGGAGAGCAAGCGCCGCTGGCTATCTTCAGATAGTTTAGACCTGTGCATGGAGAAATATTCAGCCAGAGCCCTGCGATACGCTGTGCGGGACTCGGCGTCGCCTAGTGTATTAATGTTGACCTGCATTTTGCCTTCCATAGAAAACAAATTAACAAACTCCCATGCCGAATCAATGCACTCGACGTCAGCCGCCGGGTGCGAGACGCCGATTATCTCGACACCGAACTGGTCGAACTGGCGCAGCCTACCCTTCTGCGGTCGCTCATGACGGAACATCGGGCCAACATAAAACAGCTTAAGCGGAAGCTGCGTGTCCAGTCGGTTGGAGATCACAGCACGTGCGACACCGGCGGTTCCCTCCGGCCGCATTGTCATCCACTGCTGACTCGAGTCTAGAAACTTGTACAGCTCCTTGCCGACGACATCGCTGTCGGCGCCCAGGGTGCGCTCAAAGACTGAGGAGTATTCTAGAATAGGTGTGGTAATTGGCTCAAAACCAAAACGCGCCATCGCGGCGCGGCCTTTGCTGACTATGTGCTCGTGCTTGTGCGCTGCGTGACCGAACCGATCGGCCATGCCGCGAACGGCCCGCGGTTTCTGCTGCTGTTGTTGCTGGACCTGGCTCTGTGTGGTGTAGCTTCTTGAGGACAGGTGTTTTATATTCCAACGGCAGCTGCGTATCCACATGATTTTTAAAATGAAGAAAAAAAAAGAATTAATTGAAAAAGAGTAATATGTGTTAAAGGACGGATCATTAAATCTGCCCATTTATCAATGGGGCTGGCTGGTTTTGAATACAGAAATGACTAGCGTTGATTCGAAATCAAAAAGGAGGGAGATCTAGCTGATTTATCGTCAACAAGCCTTTCCTTTGTTTATTTTTTTTTCTCCTTGTCTGTATTAAAAATATATTTTTACTATTAGTGAATTCGTACAAGAAATGGTTATCCTAAATTCAGTCATAGCATCGCTCGATGCGCTGGGCGACGAGCTGTGCGCGCTGGACATGTCGCAGCCTCGGTACAACCTCACAGCACTGGGTGTGCGGCACAGCTTTGAAGGCGACACACAGCCGTCGTTCGTGGTGCGCGACGCCGAGTCGCAGGAGGCCAAGCTTGTAGCTCCGGGTACCAAGGGCGTGTACGAAGACATGCTCTCGCGCATCGGCGTACAGCATGCCAATCTTGGCGTGGAGGCAGACAAGGAGCTAGACTCGCAAGCTTTCGAGGAGTTTTACGACAAAACAGTGGATCTAGCCGACCTGTGTCAGCTCCCAGAAGTCAACGAGCGGCTAAACCAGGTGGCCAACAGCTACCAGGATTTTAGCATGCGCAAAGAAGAACTTTCTTCAGAGCTTAAGCGTCTGGCAGCGATTCCGCGGATTCGACAGCGACTGGCGAGGCTGCCGCAGATGCAGCGCGAGCTGGAGACGGCGGTGGAGCAAAAGGCTGCGATGCAGATGGAGGCCGACGAGCTTGTACGTGGGCTAGACGCGATGGACAAGGATATTTCGTATCTGCGCATGGAACACTCGATGGACCAGCAGGGTGAAGAGCAGGCGGCAGCACAGCTTGCGGCAAAGAAGGTGGAGCTGGCCGCTCTGCGCTCGGAGCTGGACAACAAGCGGCGGTTGCTGGAGTCACGCCGCCAGGCGTACACCAAGAGCCGGCCGTTGACCGCCGTCGAGCATGCCGACCGTATGCTGACAGTGCTGGCTGAGACACAGCAAGCAGTGGTTGAGGACGATCCGACGCTGCACGGTGGCCGGCAAATGATGGCGCGGCGACTGGCCGAGATGGTCAGCAACTGCGACGCGACCGAGCTGACCAACCGGTTCGTCGACAAGGTGTTTGCCGCCACCATCGACGGTGTGGCCAACGAAAATGTCGAGTCGCTGGAGGCGCGCCGCGCCAGTCGCCGTCTGTCCATGGCTGGGGCCACACCTGCCGGTCGTGTGCTTGCAGCGCAGCTGCTCTGCGTGCTGTACACAAGGGCGCAGGAGGATTCCGGCGGTCTTCCCGAGGACGAGCTGCGCAGTCAGTTGACAGAGTTTGCACGCGAGCGGTTGTGGAACCCCGATCTGGTTGTGCAGGCCATGTATGAGGTCTTTGGCAAAAAGCTGGCCAAGCGCTACAGAGAGAACCGCACCACCCACTACGTCAGACTTTTGTGGGAGTAAAGTCAAAGAAAGAAAACCATCAAGCCCCTTTCACCACTTTTGCATAATTTTTTTCCAGCTCCTTTTTTTCTTTGTGCTTTGCACATTTAAAAACGCTAATTATCGCTTAATTATCTTCTTTCGACAACTGAAGCAGCAATTCAAATTAGACTCTTATAAATGCATACTTTGACGACAGAGGAACTGGGCTGGGCCACCAGGCAGGTGGCGATGATTGTCGGAGCAGCAGAGGACGACGCCAGGCCACTAGCCGAGTTTCTAGCCGCCGTCTCCAGCGCCCATGAGCTCCAGTCGCAAGTGCTCGACATGCTCGGCGAATCGCCTCTTGCGCTTGAGTTCGGATCCGCACTAATAGCCAAGCGCTTTCCACCAGCACCAACACCAGCAACCGACAGCCAACCCCCAATAGCCAACGCAACACAACCCCATTTGGAGCCGCGGCCGCAGCAACCAGAGCAACCAGAGCAGCCCCGGAAATCGCAGAAGCAGATACGGCGCGAAAAGCTTTTGCAGAAAGAAGCCGACGAGAAGAAGCGGCGACAGGCCAATCGCAAACGTGTCAAGTGTGAGTGCCAGGGATCCGAACACCAGTTGCTGGCCAACTGTCTGACGTGTGGACGCATCGTGTGCGAGCATGAGGGACCTGGTCCCTGCATGTTCTGTGGCAACGATGTACAGAGCCCTGACCAGCAGTTGCAGATGCATATGCGCAGGCTGCTCCACCGCGAACAGACCGCGTCAGAAGCTGCCACAGATACGGAGACAAAGCCGAGGCCAAAACCCGCAGTTGCTGCTGTCGGAAACTCGTACAGCGCCAAAGTGGCCGGTGGCCCGACTGCGGCTCCCAGGGCTGGCAACCTGCTTTGGGACGAGGACGAGGCTGTAGCTGCAACCGTTGCCGATTCCAATCAGCATAACCAAAAGACATCACAACAGAAGCAGCAACAGCAACGTCCTGAGGAAGTCTCTGAAGCCGAATACCTGCAACTTGCATTCCAGGCGCTGGGAATCGACCAGGCCACCGCCAGCGCCGAGACCGTTGCCCAAGCAGAGGCATGGGCGCGAGCAACACGCCGCAAAGAACGGTTGCTGGACTATGACCGCACAGCAGCCCAGCGCACACGTCTGATCGACCAGGCGTCAGATTTTGACCCTGACGCAACCACCAAGTGGATGAGCCCCGAAGAAAAGGCTTTGGCAGAAGCTCGAAGCGCTGCACGCGCTCAAGCCAACCAAGACCGGGCATCAAGGCTGCAGAGCGGGTTACGCGTTCTGCGTCTTGACCTGGCCACCGGATCGGTAGATTTGCAACGGCCTGATGAGAAAGCGGCCGATAATGAGCCTGCTGCTTATCAGCCGCCGCTGCCTCAGGCGGTTGCCACTGCACACCCGCGTGGATCCGCAGACGGTATCTTTGCTCATAACCCGTTGTTGAAGGACGCTGCTGAGCCCAGGTTTGTTCTGCCCGCGCAGAAGAAAAAGGGCAAAGCCAAGGACAAGAACCAGGATCAGGATCAGAATCAGAATGGGCGTGGTGAGCAGGAAAAGTCGGTGTCTGATGCTGCGTTGCAAGCAAAGCAGCGCAAGATGCTCAGGATCCAGACGGATATGGGCGAAGAGCTAGTCTTTTAAAAGCACGCACTATACGGTGTGTTAGTCCGCGTCTACGTCTAAACCACTCCAAAAAAGCTAGTACTTTGTTCTATTATACTCTCTTAAATAAACAAACGGGACCAGTTTACTTTGCGACTCTGCGACACAGGCTTCGACGTGGTGGAGATCTATAGTGCCCACGGGTACCTGGTAGATGAGTTTTTGCCACCGATCTCCAACCAGCGCACAGACCAGTACGGAGGCTCATTCGATAACCGCACACGGTTTGTCATCGAGACCGTGTGCAAAATACGTAGGTGTGGCCGCGCAGGAGGAGCCGCTGTTTGTGTGGCAGTCGGTCACCAACTGGGTTTCGCCCAGAGAAGACGTTCCCGCGGGTGGGTGGACCGAAGAAGAAAGCATCGAGCTGGCCAAGCGGCTTGTCAACGAGGCCGTCGATCTGGTCGATTTCTCGACCAGTGGCAGCAGTCCCAAAGAGAGTACTCTGCTGAGTCCTGGCTACCAGGTGCGGTTTGCCACGTCGATCAGAAACGAGGTTCTGGGTATGCTGACCGGTGCTGTCGGTCTGATCACCGATGCGGTGCAGGCTAACGATATCCTGGAACAGGAAAAGGCCGATCTGGTGTTTTCAGGAAGAGCGCTGTTGCGCAAACCAAACTTTGTCCTCGATGGTGCGCTCAAGCTCGGCGTGTTCCCGCAGTACCCGGATCAGTACGAGCGTGGCCGCAACAAGACAAAGCTCTCATTTGTGTAAGCTACCATACAACCATACCGCTTTAGCTAGCTTTCTTCTATATTAAGACTGATCT
Organism: Coemansia sp. RSA 485; assembly: GCA_027577815.1. NCBI lineage: Eukaryota > Fungi > Kickxellomycota > Kickxellomycetes > Kickxellales > Kickxellaceae > Coemansia > Coemansia sp. RSA 485. The sequence continues at coordinate 13,542 of JANBRK010000070.1, read as the reverse complement.
TTTGAACCTCCAGCATTTTGTCGTTTTGGTGTATTGGAACCCGGGAAAGAATAGTTAGAAAGTTTATCGACAATCATATTACGCGCGAAACGGTCTATAAGCATGTTCCCAAGGTCGTGAAAAGTGCCTTGAATCACCTTCTTCAGGCATATTTGGCTGGTGTCGTACATAGGGACATTTCCTCTGACAACATCTCTGTACGAGGCAACAAGGTGCTTATTATCGGCTGGGGGATACTCGACGCTGGTGACCGAGGATCATGAAAAGCTGAAGAACCCATTCAAGAAGCTGGCAACAAAATGGAACTTTGACTTGGATAATCTGGTTAGCAGCGAGAAGTTGTGCGATCCGTTTACTGGAACTTATGAGTACATGAGTATCCGTATCTTGTCGGGAGCGATTAAGAAAAATGGCTTTGATTACATGGAGTCGCTGTTCTACGTCATTATCCACATCATGCAATGTGTTGAGAAGGAACGGATTACGGACTTTCTCGATACAAGATGTCTGCCCAACAGTGTTGCGGCATGCTTGAAGGTGGGGGTGATGAGCAACTGAAAATATGTTGCGCAGGGCAGAGAACAAGATGGCCTGATATCAGCGTCAACTGTTCATCGACCTTTGAATTAACCATCAGAGCACGATGGATTATTCAGAGCTAAGAGCGCTTGAGCTATAAAAGCGCCAATACGCCTTGAATAATTCTTTTTATTACGTTTCTTCAGACATAATAACAATCCTACTTTTATTATTGTATTTTACTCTTTAAAACATATAGTTCCAATACCATTAGCAATGATCCGCGGCTGGAATCGTTTGATCGGTCAGCATGGCTGCAAGTCTTTGAAACAGCAGCCGATTTGGCAAAGAATGGTTCGCAAGCCCCTATGCCCTATCTCCACAAGTTGCGCACGTATGTGAACACTGACCCCAACCGTCGCTACACGTCTATTTTCGAAACAGTTGTTGAGCCATCAGATAACGATCATACGAATTCACAAGGCAGCGACCATGATATGCTTTCGCGTGCGGATAACATTGAACCCGACCCTGAATCACTGACGCCGAGAATTTCAAAGAAGCGGCCCGGTAGTTCTACTGACAATGGTACTAAGAAACCCCGCCACTAGTTTTATATGTCTCAAAAGGAAAATACAAGTTAAAATATAATTTTTATTGAATCTGAAGAAACATACGAAAAATGTTATTCAAAGCGCGTTGACGCTTTTATAGCTCAAGCGCTCTTAGCTCTGAATAATCCATCGTGCTCTGATGGTTAATTCAAAGGTCGATAAACAGTTGACGCTGATATCAGGCCATCTTGTTCTCTGCCCTGCGCAACATATTTTTCTTTTAAAATTTTCTATAGTGTAAACAGACATGCTAAAGCCCAAAGAAGAGTTAGATTTAAACTATTAAATTGACCATGATTGATCACTGTGTGACATTAACCGTCGGCAGTTGATCGGGTTTCTGGCAGCCGATGCAAGTGCTTTCGAGCTTCGTTTGCGGATTGCTCAGGATATAAGCGGATACAAGTGAATAACTGGTATTCTAGAAGCCCTGCGACTTTGCGCACAAAGAATTCGAAGTGTCTGCCCTCCCTTCCCTCTTTGTGTGGCAGCCAATAAACGTGGGTGCTCTACTTTTCTTGCGCAGGCGCTGTGACGCCATTGTCCTAAAAAGTCTTTTCTTTAAAGGAAGCATTTTCCCCAAAATAAAAACTTCTTGACTGGCGTTGCTGCAGACGCTTCTTGCATTCAGCCAGGCGACCTCTTAGCATTGCCCCCCTTTTATCCCCCCTTTTTTCTCTTTCTCCTTTATTTAGACCACATCTTCTGCATAGGTATCTATATAATATTAATATCTCATGTCGCACTACTACGACGGCAACAACTACGGGAACGCTCAGCCGGCGTATGCCCACAACCCGCCATACGGATACGATGCACAGCAGTCGGGATACGACGGGCCGCAGCCAGGATATGCACCGCCTTCACAGCCGCCGCCGCCCCAGAACTACCAGCAGTTCGGCTCTGACCAGTACCAGCAACAGCCGCAGCAACAGCAGCATGCATACGGCTATCCACCGCCTCCACCGCCAGCGCCGCCCGCAGAAATGGACGCTACAGGCTACTCCAGCGGCGGCTTTAAGGGCGCCAAGCAGTTCAACCGCACGCCCAAATTCCGCGACCTGTGGGCCGCGCTGCTGTTTTTAGCGCATTTCGCCTTGTTTGTCGTTATGGCCGCTCTGTTTATCCGGGCGCTGCCATCGTCGGCGTTCAAAAACTCGGGGAATCTCAAGTTCACCAAGGACTTTTACTCCTGGCCAACCATGATAATGTGGCTGTGCGTCTTGCTGGTGTCCATTGTCTTTAGCGTCATTTACTTGGGAATTCTGCAGATGTTTACTGGTCAGATGCTGGTGATCTCGTTCTGGTTCTCAGTCATTGCCATGATCGGCACTGGTATCTACTATCTGGCCGCAAAGATCTGGTTTGCCGGTGGCATCATGCTTATATTCGGCGTGCTCTATGCGCTCATGTGGTTCTCCTGGCGCCATCGCATTCCCTTTTCCAAGGTGGTTCTGGAGACTGTCTGCCATATCACCCGCAAGTTCCCCTCAACCATGGTGGTCAGCCTCGCGTTCCTGATTGTCCAAACGGCATACAGTGCCATGTGGTCGCTGGCACTGGCCGGAAGCTTCAAGTACATGGAAAAGTACCAGTCCTGCTCCACGCATGTCGATCGCAACGGACGCCAGTACCAGAGCTGCAGCAACGTCAAGGAGATTCTTGCTTGGGTCTACATGGTGTTCTCATTCTACTGGACCAGCAGTGTCATCCTCAACGTTCTGCACACCACTATCTGCGGTACCTTTGCAACGTTCTACTTCTTTGATGGCGCCCCGGGTGGATATCCGACCAATCACGTCACTCTGTCGTCGCTCAAGCGCTCATTGACCAACTCGTTTGGCAGCATCTGCTTTGGCTCGCTCATCGTCGCCATTATCCAGACCATTCGCTCGCTGCTGCGCGCTCTGCGCAACCAGGAGGGCGACAACATCGCGGTGCAGCTTATTGGCTGCTGCATCGACTGTATCCTTGGATGCATTGAAGGCATAGTCGAGTTCTTCAACAAGTACGCATATGTCGAAATCGCCATATACGGCAAGCCATTTGTGCATGCAGCTCGTGATACGTGGACTCTGATCAAGGACCGCGGTGTCGATGCGCTGATCAACGACTGTTTGATTGGAAATGTGCTGCAGATGGGCTCGTTCCTGTGCGCAGCTGTCGTTGCCCTGGTCGCATGGCTGTATATTACTATTACAAAGCCCGAATACAACAACACTGGTTCGTACACGGCACCGATCATCATTGCTGCGTTTGTCATTGCGATGAGCATGTTTATGGTTTTGCTCAAGTGCATCGACTCGGGAGCTGCCACTACGTTTGTCTGTCTGGCCGAGGACCCTGAAGTCATGGCCCGCAACAACCCGCGTCTCTTTGCCCTGGTTCGCGAATCCTATCCCCGGGTGGTTCAAGGCGTCCATGCAAACGACTATTACTAAATAACGACTTTTTCGCGCGCTTGCTAATTCTAACTGGCCTTTTTTCTCTTTCTAGTTTGCCGATTAATAATAAAATTACAGGCTTTATATCAATGTGTACAGTTTATTAAAGAAAAGAGAAGAGGTGCTTGCTTGCAACAACAAAATCGCTGCTGAGCAGTGTTAACTAAAAAAAGGCATATGATTTGGAAAACTGCCTAGTGCTTTAGTGACGGCAGCGGGATTCCGCGCAGACTCTCTAGATCCAATTTATCGTCGACCTCTTCGTCGACAAGCCCAATAACAGCGATATTGTCACCCCTGATCATGTACAATCCAAGCTCGACCACCTCGACGCCCTCGTCTTCTGAGAATATCCGCTCCTGGCATCCCTGCATAATGATATTTGTGGTCTGATCCAGTCCCCGCAGCATGCCGACGACCAACCGTCCGTCATTCATTATCACCGACACTTTTCGATCGACATATGGTTGAAGCTGAGACATGGCCAAAGAAGCAGCTAGAAAAAAATTTTGTGATGTTGTGTAATATACTGAGTAGGTGGAAATATAATTATATCACTATGTGATTAATAAACTGAAAAAAAGAGAAAAATGCAAAATAAACAGCTTTAAAAAATTACAGTGTAGACACAGAAACTTTACAGACAAGATCAATTGAACGGGCTTAACAAACCCAAACGTATGTAAATTTATTCTCTCAAAACATGTGAATGCTTTTAAACCGCCCGAATTGTATCACATCGTCACGTGCAGACCGTTTTGTTTCTTGCCCACTGACACAACTCGGAATCCCAAACGGCATAGATCCGAATGGTCCAGCAAAACCTGGCCGTCAAATATATAGGCTTGTGAGCTCATCAATTTACGCACTCGCTTCCAGTCAAGGTGTCGGAACTCGCTCCAGGCAGTAAGAACCACGACTGCCTCTGAACCAGCAATAGCGGAATACGGGTCATCGCATATCAGCACAGTATCTGAATCGCTGCAGTCGGTGTCATCCATATTCAGCTTTTCCAGGATATGGTATCTGGGGACCTTTGGATCATATATGGATATGTGTGCACCATGCTTGACTAGTAGGCGACAGACGTCTGCGGCGGGCGTGTTTCTCGTGTCGCCAGTTCCTTCTTTGTACGCAAACCCCAAACACGCTACTCGTCTGCCCTGGATACTCGATCCTCTGTCGCCGGCAAGCGTATCAATTATGCGATATCCGAACCTTTTGGTCTGCAGATCATTTATAACCAGCACCTGATGCCAGTACTCGGCAACCTCGGGCAGTCCAAGCTCCCTGCAGAGCCAGACCAAGCTAGCCACGTCCTTGTGAAAGCACGAGCCGCCAAACCCCAGCGACGCCCGCAGAAACCGCGGACCTAATCTAGTATCCATCCCGCAACCCGCAGCCACCTTGGTGATGTCAGCACCTGTGGCCTCGCAGATGGCGCTGACAGAGTTTATGCTGGAGATACGCTGTGCCAGCATTGCGTTGGACGTAAGCTTGGTCAGCTCCGACGACCACCGATCCATGGTCAGTATTTTGTGCTCGGGCACCCAGTGTAAGTAGATCTGCTTTAACTGGTTTTGTGCCCACTGGCTGTCGACATCCAGAGGGCTGCAGCCGATAATAACGCGGTCGGGCAGAAGAAGATCCTGGATAGCCGTGCCTTCGCTCAGAAACTCGGGGTTGGTCAGAAGGTTAAATCGAACGCCGGGCCGCGCGTATTTATCCAGGATCTGCTGAATCTTGCTACTGGTTCCACAAGGAACGGTAGATTTGCCAACGACTATCTTGCTTTCCAACGCCGTTTGTGCTATCATCTGCGCACACTGCTCAATGGCTCGCAAATCCGTCGGCAATCCACGACTTTCATCGGTTCCATCGGCTGCGGCTGGCATGGGTGGTGTACCAACTGCTATAATAATCATTTGCGCACTGTGGATAGCGCTACGGATATCGGTTGAAAACGTCAGGTTCTTGTGTCGCTGCCTTTTGACTAGCTCCTCCAGCCCAGGTTCATATACCGGGAGCTCATCAGAGTTCCAAGCCGTAATCTTTTGCGTATCGTTGTCCACCACCGTGACTGAAATCTCGGGACACTTTGCAGATATCACTGCGCAAGTCGGTCCGCCAACATAGCCAGCGCCGATGCAGCACACGTTGGTTATTTGTGCGCGATCCTGGCTATCAATCAGAGTCATCGAGGCAGAATATAGAGCTGTTGGCCGAACATAAAAATACCAGATAAAAAACAAAGCTCTAAAAAAAAGTCTAATTTTACAGTTTTTTAGACTTTTATTCCTCAGTCGTTTAAAATGTCTGCAAAGGTCCAGACCACGATATATGAGTGTGTAATCGCGGCGCACATGGTCTGCAAGTGCTTCAAAAAAAAAAGTGGAGTAACAGACCACTTCTGCATATGCAATGCATTATGCAAGAAACAGTTCGCGAGCCGTTCAAGCGCAACAAGACAAGCAAATCCGCTGCAGCGAGCCAGTTTCAGCCAAAGTCTTCTACCAAAGAAGGCTTTCTTTATATAGAGGGTGCAGGCATTTCGCTCACTTGTAGTTTGGGCGTTTGTCGGGTTTATTTTCTGTTTCCTTGTTTGACTGCCCGGTTTTCTGGAATTCAACAGTTTCTCTTCTCTCTTTCCTTTTTCTGTTTTAAATAACAAACAATACAACGTTTCAAACAAACCTCGTCTTTCTTTCCTTCTTTCTTCCTCTTCAAGTTTTCTTTATTTTAAATTCAATCAATCCTTTTTTTTTTAATCTAGTTCCAAGCCATGGCCACCACCCGCAAAGAGTTCACCGACTTTTTCCCCCAGCTGACGGAGGACATCCTGTCCGAGCTGCCCAGCTTTGGAGCCACACCCGAGATGATTTCGCGCATCAAGGCCATGATCGAGTACAACGTCATGGGCGGCAAGATGAACCGCGGCATGTCGGTCGTCGACACCGTAAAGATAGTCCGTGGCGAGTCGGAGCTGCCCGCAGACATCAACGAGAAGGCCATGGTTCTCGGTTGGTCGGTCGAATGGCTGCAGGCCTTCTTCCTGGTTGCTGACGACATCATGGACGAGTCCCCCACCCGTCGTGGTCAGCCCGCCTGGTACCGCAAGCCCGAAGTCGGCATTCTGGCCATCAACGACTCGTTTATTCTCGAGGCCTGCATCTACCGTTTGTTCAAAAAGTACTTCCGCTCGGAACCTTACTACATTGATCTGATCGAGTTGATGCTGGAGACCTCTTATCAGACCGAGCTTGGTCAGATGGTCGATCTCCTGACCGCCCCCGAGAACGACGTCAACCTTGACCGCTTCTCGATCCAGAAGCACCGCTACATTGTCGAGTACAAGACTGCCTACTACTCGTTCTATCTCCCCGTGGCCCTGGCTCTGCTGATGACCGGCACCAAGGCAAACTCGCCCGTGTTCCAGGTCGCAAAGGACATCCTCATTCCTCTGGGCATCTACTTCCAGGTCCAGGACGATTACCTTGACTGCTACGGTGAGCCATCGGTTATTGGTAAGATCGGCACTGACATCGAGGACAACAAGTGCTCGTGGCTCGTTGTCCAGGCACTCGACCGCGTTTCGTCCGAGCAGCGCCAGATCCTCAACGACAACTACGGCCGCAAGACTCCTGCTGAGCACGCCCAGCGCGTTAAGGACCTGTACAAGGAGCTTGACATTGAGGGCGTCTACAGGGCCTACGAGGACAAGACCATTGCCGAGCTGCAAGACAAGATCAGCAAGGTTGACGAGTCGCTGGTGCCCAGACAGGTGTTCACCGCTTTCCTCAACAAGGTTGCCAAGCGCTCAAAGTAATATTTTGTTTCTTTTTTCTTTCAAAATAAACTTTTTCTCAAGAGGAAACAACGGGCCATTTTTTGTTTGTAAACTGACATTGAAGCTAATCCAAAAGATACACAGGAATGCCATACACAACTGGTGCCGCGCCTGTCAGATACGCCATTCTGCAGGCCTTGCGCGCTTCGCAGACAGCCTCAGCAAGCGAAACGCATGTTTTGACTTGCGGTTTCGAGTCCAAAAATGTAGAGAAACCATCTACTTTGACCGCAATCTTTCCGGGCGAAAACCTGTCGAGCCCCCAGCTCTGGAGCATGCTTGCGGCAAACCTATCAATATCCTTATCGCCAACATCCCAAAGATTGCCAACAAGTGCCGGACACCCTCCAACCATATAGTCGGTCGCCGTCCCCATTGCATCGTATTCTCCAGTCATTTTGAGTCGACCACTGCTGCAACCAAACAGCAGTGCCACAGCGCATTTGTCAAGGCTTCGAATCTGCGACCGTGATATGTAGTTTTCGGCTCCGCCATGGCCAAAGTACATGAATATGTCGCTGCTTGACAGCCCACGCTCACATTCAAGGTTCATTGGTCGACGGCCGATAACGCCTCGCCACTCAGGCTGTGCCTCGAGATAGTCAGCAAAGTTTGTCTGTGTACGGTGCAAATCGCCCTCAGGATTCAGAACATAGAATACGTGCTGGCCACTGACAGATAAGCCAGCAAGATCTGTGGCCGTGTCTGGAGTCGTCACTGAGTCGCATGGGCCACCATTAGCACCCTTGAGTATGGAAAGCAGATCACCAGCGCCTTCGCTAAAGCTCCCTGATCTTGATGACCCTCTTGGGATGTGCGAAGACCGCCGAGCATGCATCGTAGCCATGCGCTGCTGCAGGAACGCAATAGAAGGCACCCGTGAAATCGGGTAGTCACGAAGAGCAGGCAAGCATTCCCAGGGGATCTGCTGTGCATGCTTGTCAAGGGCCAGTATAAGGTGAGGCCGCTCAGACCCGCTGGCGCCGTTGCTGTCAACGCTTGTAACCCAGTCGTTAGCACCAATAAACTGCTGCATGACTTCCAAAAGCTTTTCGGCAAACGAATCAAGGACTGCCTCTTCGCTAGATGGCGCAGCGCCTTGATAGCAGTACAGATCCCACAGCATCGAGCAGATATCCAGCCAGTCGCTACGTTTGTCATCGTTACCGGTACAACTGGCTCGTTCATCACTGCTCTGCGGATCTGCCACAAGGAATCTATGTGCAGCGCCAAGGACAAGCATACACAGCTGCTCCGATAACTCGATTGTCTTAGCCTTGGAAGCAAATGCCTTGGGCAAGCATGAGCTGAGGCATGACTGGATTTCGCTACGCAATGAAGAAACCATTAAAGAGCGATCGGCTTTACCATGCAAACCACTACTGAGGCCTGCGCCAGGGAGAACACTACCAGGCTGAAGAACATGACGGAAGCCACCCAGCCAGACGTTTTCAATGCCTCGAAGGAAAAGTCCTAGCTGGCGATCCAAAGAGGCCCTGTACTCCCACCAGCTTCTCTTTTCCTCATCGGTGCTGCAGCTGCTTCCCGTCTTCATGGTCCGGTCCGACTCTGCGATAATGGCGCTTATTTTTTGATACGCACTTGCAAACGCACTTGAATTGCCGTCGTCGCTTGTTGCACACTGACCCTCGACACTTATTTGCTCGGCAAATTCAAGAGAAAGCTCAACTTCGCGCATTGGAAGACAAAGGGTAATTGGACTGCAGCCCCGCTCGTAGCGCGTAACAAACAGCACGTTTCGCGAGTCGTCCACAGATATGCCGCACACAACCCAGGAAGGTGGCAGCGTAGAGCTCAAGGGATGGCCTGCCGATGCATCGCTATCGATAGCCCACTCAGAAACCACGCGTGCGCCATCAGCAGCAATCTCAAAGAATGGCTCTTCTGCCAAATCTGCAGCATTGTCGGCTGCTTTAACAGCAGAGAATGAAGCATGCTTAGAAGGAGATACTTTGCCAAACTTTGGCAATGACAAAGCGCCTGGACTCCAGTCTGGTGGCGCATCTAGAGATTTTACACCGCCAAGTCTCAAAGATGGCACGGGCGAAGTATTCATAGAATCCCGATCATCCCATCCCCGAGACCGGCTGCCGCGATACCCATCGCTTGCCCCATTGGCGGGACCCTTGGAGCACAAAATATCCTGAGGCCAGACAGTAAGCTCTGACGGAACTGCTTCGCCCCTGCGTCTCCTGGCATCAACCGACTCCCGCACAGCGGTGATATTCAGCGAGTCGTCCACAACCCTGGCAATGACCGCTTCGATGCCGCGTCCACAAGATCCAACTATCGGTGCAAAGCCAAATGTCACACTCATGCTCATTACCAGCGCCAGCAAATGAGTTGACTCGTGAACACAGTGCGCCGACCCAACTGTGATGGCTGATTCAGCTGCGGCTCTAAGAAGACCGTCTAGCTCGGCAAGCTTGTCTCGAATCAACGCCTTGATCGTGCCTTTGCGTGGCTTTTGTGAGCGCGCCTTTTGAAAAGCTGGGAACAGCAGCGCAGACTGAAGAATCGATTTCCAAACAGGCTCTTCACTTAACATCCTTTGCAACTCGATAAAGACCAGGTTCGCCCGCATCAAATAGTGCTCGGGCTGCTTATCCATGCTTCGACCAGCAGTCATTACACCACCGGCCTGAACCATATCCAGAGAGTCAGAAGAGCTTGAATCCGAGGTGCCATGCAACAGCGATAGTAGTCTCAAGCGGGCGACAATGTCGTCTTTCATAATCGACAGTGCAAGTGGTAAGTTTTCAGCAACATTGCCGCCGCCACCGTCCATACGAGTGGAGCAGTCAGAGGACACGGCTGCCTGCTTGTCAGAGACACCAGCCTGTGCTAGAACACGCTGAAGTCGAGGAGTCGCTTGAGAGATGTCGCCAACACTTGCTGCGAGATCACCCGGCCCTTCTTCATATCCGTCATATTCGTCAATACTCATGTTTCCAAGCATCTCCAATGCCCTGGAATACGAGCTACGTGCTCTGTCGACCTGTCTACTGCGCCTCCAAGAATCGCCCTCGTTGACCAGCGCGCACACAACTTCCATCTTGCCCGTCGCAACCGACGCGTCCTCAGATTCAGGTAAGCGTCTGCGCAGACTATGCAGTGCCTGTGCACATTCGTCCCACAGGCTTTTCCGTGACAGAATATCAGCCTCGAGCAAGCGCATAAAATCCTCCTGGTGCGGTGCCTGTAGCTGCATCGATATTTCGATGCCCTTTTTCAAAAAGTACTCGGCCTCCTTGACGCTTCCTCGGATTGAGTAAACTTTTGCTAAATGAGCCAGATTTTCTATTAGCAGCCGCTGGAGCTCCCAGTTGCCACTAAACGCAACAAACTGTGCATCGCTTTTATCTTCATCGCTGGCACCATCGCTTGTCTGCCCTGACCGACCTGCTGCTGCTGCTGCTGCTGACGAGTTGTTCGCTGAACTGGATTCTGCTTGAGAGGCCAAGCTGGAACCCTTGGTTCCATTGTCTGCAAACGGATCATCGTCGGTGGCCACATCCATTCTGTCGCCGTCTTCGGAGCTAGCGCCACTCGGCAGCCGGTCTTGCAGATTGCGCTTGTGCGCCATAGATAGAGACTTGAGCAACGCACTTAGAATTCGATAGCTATGGACGCTAAAGTCTATCGAATCGGCCAGCGCGCCTTGCTTAAGAGCAATCTCCGAATACGCTTGCGAAGCCTTGGATAGCAAAACCAACGTCTCTGGGCTAACAGGCTGTCGCTTTTTACGAGCCGACAAAGACATTGATACGCGCAAATCCAGCGCATCTCGTGCAATCTTTGCAGCCTCTTCCATGACGGAAACGCCAGCAGCCATATCCCCACTTGCAAGCTTAAACGACGCATAGGCGATTTTTGACGCTACTTGGACGTGAACAGGAAGTACGCTAGATTTGTAGCGCGATGCAGCATAAGCAAAATACCCTTCTGCAGCTTGCATCTTTCCCTGAAGCATGCACGCCATACCCAGCCCTATAAGGCTCTCCATGCCCACTGGCAACCATGCACTGTCAGAAGACTCGCATAGCATAGCGATATTAAAGATAACAAGCTGGATGTCATGACTGTACGAGTACATGCGGCGCGACATTAATAAGCCGAGAAGCAATGTCTGGGCATCGACCATATTGCGCAATACTCCTAGATCTTTTTCACGCCCGTCTATCTGATTGAAAACAAGAGCGCTCAAAATAGTGCACGCAGATATATCTGCGCCGCTTGGGTTGCCGCTCTCAATCTTGATTATCGAGCTCCAGGCATAGCACTCTACAAGCACGCTGAGCACATATATATTGCTGCTGGCCGACGGCATAGCTTTGCAGATATTTAATGCCGTCTCGAGGTTGTCCGACGCTGCAGCACAGTCGTTGGGTGCATAGAGGTCCCGGTTTATTTTAGCCATCTCCAAAAGACACCGCGCATGGCCAAGTAGACAACCCTGCTGCTCGTAGATGGCAACCGCGCTTTCTAGATGCTTCAATCTTGTTTTAAGCACGCTGCTGGCAGACAAGGATCCAGATGGCGCCATGAATGGTCTCCAGAAATGCGCCTCCGCCTCCAAAAGCCAGGCACCTGCTACTTGTCCAGAGATCGAGTCATCCAGGAAATGCTGGAGCAACGACACACATGCCGAGGACTCTTCGGGGTCCTTTAAAATCCGATTGGCACACATGCGAGCATAGCGATCAACAAACATAAGAGCCCTGTCAACCACGCTGCCCCTATTCCAAGTAGAGCTGAACGGCGGGATGGCAATGTCCTTTGAGACAATGATTGCGTCTTGTAGCGACTGCGAAAACCGTGTACAAACAAAGAGCACTGCGCCGGCGTACTGTTGCGATGCCTTGTCAAAGCTGTGGTTGGCCTGGTATGCGGACGCAGCAATCTCAAAGCGCTTACACAGCTGGCCCAGAGTATCGGTATCGGTATCAGTGACCTGACCATCCGAATTAGCAAGTGTGATCCACAACGACAGGCTGTCGATGGCTTGCTGCATTGCCTGAGCTGCTTGGGAATATATTTTCAGCTGGAACAGGCTTGCACCTCGATTGAAAAACACGGTCGAATGGCTGCGCAGAAAATCGCGATTGCACAGAGACTCGCGACATAAAGTAAGCAGACGGTCGCTTAGACGCATGGCAATGGTATGGGCCTGAGCGCTGTGTTCCTGATACTGTATCGCCAGCTGAATCGCGTTTAGACACACCTCAGCATTGCAGTTTGTCAAAGTAGAAACTTTTGATCCACCAGTGCTTTCTGCCTTTGCCGCGGCGCCTCGAACGACATAAGCGTGGTATATACGGTCAGCAGCATCCAGAAGCGATACCAACAAGCTAGATGTGCAGTCCTGGATCTCGCGATTTATTGCCGATTGTCGTAGCTTGGGCAATATTCTTTTTGCTGTTTTGCGTATTGTGTCAGCACAGAGCGCCAATGCATTCCAACCAGCAAGCGTGTTGCGCGAATTAGAGTCGAGCGTCGCCTCTAGCAAAGCACTTATTCCTGCGACTGTGGTAGTCGCAGACAGCATAATATCGGCAGCGCCTGTGCTGCTTTCCAACAGGAGGTGTGCATGCGTATCTGAGATCAAAAGGCCAGCGACCAATTCTGCGGCCACGTTGCTAGCTCGGTTTTCCGGACTCTGCGCAGGGAGAATCAGTCGACATGCAGAGGTAGCAACGGCAGCAGCGGCAGCAGCAGTGTCTGATCGACCAGCCATCCGCCTTGTCTGCGATAGATGGTGGCAAAACTCGACCAGCTCGGGAGACAGACTGGCAGTTTTAAACGCAGGTCTTATTTGGGCTAGTAGCTCTGTATAAAAGCTGTCTATCTGGGCAAACACTTGCTTTGACTGCGCCCCTGTTGTCTCCACAGCTTCTGCGGCCTTTTTCGCTGCCTTGGTTGCATACTTTAATAGTTCGCGCGTATCGCAGCTTTTCGATTTGGAGTACGCAATCAATCCCAGCAACCTAATTCTCAGCGACTCTTCCTCAACGACTGCGCCTAGGGCATAATACGACCGGAAACACACGCTTAGAAACGGCCCAACGGCCTCGCCATCCATCTCCTGCACCCGCAA
>JANBRK010000069.1:0-41303 GCA_027577815.1 Coemansia sp. RSA 485 | reverse complement strand
TAGTACTATGGTGGGGGACCACATGGGAATACGCAGTGTCCCAGCTTTTTTTTATTTCGACCGGTTTTGATATGACATGATCGACGCTCTTATATGCGTACGTATTTGGGTTTCACTAGTATTGTTTTCATATTTTTGAATATAAAATTTTTATTATATGTAATGGCTACTGAAAAATGCAAACTATTTCAATGTGGTTATCAGTCGACGCATTATCTGAATGAGTAAGCTGCAATTGTGACCGATTCCGGTACTTTACTGGGTCTGTTATCTAGCGCACAAGAACTCCTGAAGCTGACACCCACCACTAAACTATTATTTATGCGTGGTCTAGCTGCTTTCTTTTAGCAAAGATAAGCAGGTCGAATGCTGGAACCTCGATACTAGAAAAGTAGTTCACCGACACCACGGCTATCCGTTGGGTGTTTATTGTCCAAGGGTGCGCCCAATATATGCTATCCTTATTATTGGCAAACGCAATTTGTTGGCTTGTATATGAGACATGCACACCAGACGACATGTTGTGATGTTATCACATAATCACAGCCCTAAACGGAGCAACGTATTGGGACTCAGGGGTGCTGTGGCGCCTGGGTATATAAATCTGTTGCTTTTGTCATTTAATAAATATGAAAGGTCAGTTTCGTTTAGTTCTATTTTAAAATTTATTAGTTACAAATCGTGAAAACATTACAAATATTACGTGTGCATTCATATTTCCACGTATAATTCCCACTTTTATTTTTTAGAAACCCAAAGGGTTAGTGCTCATGCACACAACCTGTTCCCGTTTCTATGTAAAAAAAGCGCAATTATAAACATAAGCAAGTCAGTTGTTATATTAAAGGAGATGCGTGAAAATAGAGTAAATAAGTGTGCTGCAAGCTACTCTTTTATATCACGTGTTTGTGTTTGTGTTGTATTTTTATTTTTTGAAATTATAAAACACGATGATCAAGGGGCTTAAAATCTTTTGGTGTGAAACCACTTGAGAAACAAGTAGAACAAATACTATAGCTTAAATGAACCAGTCTTTTTCTTTAGATGGTTTGTCTATTTTCACTTTTTAACAATCTTTTTTACGCTTATTAATATGCTTATCCTTAAAAACGTTTTATCCAGAATCGCGCGCATCATCGAAAAAAACCCTAATTACTGTCGGTTCAGCTTAAGAATTATATTCGGACCAAGGAACGCATTAAACGGATTAAGTCAAGCGTTGCTAGAGCCACAATGAGGTTATAGACAACATAGAGAAATCAGCAAGTTCTTGCTATTCAAACTTGCGACGCACTTGAGGAGAACCGCAGCTTTCAGCAGCTTTTCAGTCTACATACGGTTCCAACGGCTATTGCCTTGTGCAGTGCTGAGTCTAGGTTAATGAAAGAGGCATTTGCCAGCACTTACGAAAACAACGGGCCAAACAATACGTTTCCAAGCAAGAACTATCAAGTAGCAACAAAGGACAAAAACAGCAACAGCAGAATAAACGAATTTGGCATAATTCCTATGGATTGATTGAGCGGTGCAACGTTTATACTTTTAGCCTGCACATTAGTCTGTAACTAAAAGTCTATCTGTTTCTGCTATTAGCATCACAACAACCGGTCCCATCTGGTACCCAGGATGCCTCTTTGCAGGTTATAAGCCATAACCGTTTAGATACTTAATACTGTTAACAATAAGCTTTATCAAAATAGTAGAGTTGTCGACATTCTTAATACAACATCTGCAGGCTTTTGTTGCAAGGCTTTAAACAACACTGACCATTAAACAGTCGATATGTAGGTCGATTCAAGTATTTGTCTTCTGTTTACAATCAAACTTTTCAATACTTTGCAGTTTTAGGTTTCCGTTTCGAATAAGCTTTACTTTAAACTACTTCTATTTGATGCGTTGTACACATTCTAAACTTTCACTTCTAGCACGGAAAAGTGCGGCACGATATATTATTTAGATCGTGATCAAGAGATCAACTATGGAATTTTCAAAATCACGAGTGCTGCCGAATATTTAGTAAAAATATCGTTTTCTCTTCCGATCAGCAAAGTCAACTTGTTTGCAATCGCGTTAGTGCCAAGGCGGATAAATATATGAGGATACGCAGCGTTCTGGGTTTATTTCAATCGGTTTTGATACGATACGATACGACTTTCACTTGCATATGCATAGTTGCTGAAGTTCGTTGGTATTGTTCTATGTTTCAGTAACAGACATGTTTATTATACAATAGACAATTAAACTACAGACCATTTTAATATATTTATCCATTGACGCGTTTTCTGGGCAATTACGCCGAAATCGAGCAATAAGTATTGGCAACCAGGTTTTACATAGGAATAGAATATAATCGAAATCGTAATCGCACACATTATAAATTTAATTTTTTAACGCGGTTATCCGCAATGCTTGCCCAGTACGTTCTTCTATGCCAAGAGTGCGTTTAGCACATATTAGCTTATTCTCTGGCCGTCTTTCCTTTTTCAACGTCGACAGCTGAAAACTCAACAGACAATGGCAAACAGCGGGTCGTTGAATGCCTGTTGTGCATGAATAAATGCTTGGCTCATCAAAAGGAGCCAATCACAAAAACAACCAACCCACGAAAAAAAGCAAGTCAGTTTTTGTAGAAGTAAACGAACATGTATTTTTTAAAGCAGACGCCAGCGTACTTTTGTAAACAGATCTTTAGATCTGTCGTGAGCGACATCGTATAACAAAAAAAGCGAAGGGAAAGATTAACGGTAAAAGCCACTCTAGAAAAAGCGCAAACCCCTCTCCCAGACGATGTAATGGCCAAAAGAACCAAGCAGAATCTCAGAAAAATATTAAAATCAGCAGCACCAGGTCATTGCCCTCACACATGCGAGTGTGTACCAGCGCACGCAGTGCAGTGTTAAAGTAAACAGACGTTGGGTTTTTTTATAACTAATTTGAAACGCCATTAGCTTTTGTTTTTTGTCTCCTCGTCTGATTTTTATAATGTAGAATTATTTAGACTTTTTAAACATGCTTACCATCACATACCCTCCACCGCCGCTTTCACCCTCTGAAGCGGTTGTGCAATACGTTTGCTTCATACGCAACATTTTTGTCGAAACGGAGTATGTCCCAGAGCTTAGCACTCTGGAAATTCTTGTTTTTATTGCTTTTTTCATCGGGCTAATCAACATGGCGTTTATAGCGTGTAAGGCTGTTGCCGCCATCGTCTGCCTTGTCCTTGGCTTGTTCTTGAGTATTACCAAGGCAGCTGTTTGCGTTGTCATAAAGCTTTTCGGGATTTTTGCACTCGTTGGAAGCATTTTCGTGGATTCAGCCTATTTTGTTGCAGGCTTGGTCGTGAGCGCCGCCAAGGCCATTGTAAGCGCAGCCATCGCCAGCGCAGCGCTTGTCATTGCGCAGCTGGTTTGGACAGCCGCTGCTCGAATGGCTGGTTCAACGGCGCACGCGCTGGTTTCTGCGATTCTTAGCACGGTCACGATTGTAGACTCCGCCTGTGTCTGGTCTGTCCAGCTGCCTCGGGGCACTGGTTCCGGTTTCGGTTTCGGTTTTGCGCGTCTTGTCGTTCCGGGAACACTGTGCTTTGCCGACTT
Source organism: Coemansia sp. RSA 485 (assembly GCA_027577815.1). NCBI lineage: Eukaryota > Fungi > Kickxellomycota > Kickxellomycetes > Kickxellales > Kickxellaceae > Coemansia > Coemansia sp. RSA 485. The sequence continues at coordinate 37,710 of JANBRK010000069.1, read as the reverse complement.
TGCGGGCGTTATTGCCGCAGGCGGCGTGGTCAGCCGCCTGTCTTCGGGCAGTGCGGCTGCGGCAGCAATAAACCTGGGTCTGGACTCGGTTGCTCCGGTCACCTTGACTGTTGAGCGCCAGATCCAGCGCCTGGGCTTTGCTACTGCAGCGCGCCTAGCCGAAGCGGCATGCGCGGGAATAGTTCTTGGTGCGGTTGTGGTTACTCCGGTTGTGTTAACCGTTGAGCGCCTGGCGCCAAGAAGCTCGGTCGTTGCTATTAACCACCCGCTTGGCCTGCTGACTGCTTCGGCGCCTGCTGCCGTTGAGCGTTGCGCACTGATGGTTGGCGACGTGGCTACAGAAAGCTTGCTGGCAATGCTTGTTGCCCCTGCGCGCAGCCAAGTGGCATATTCTGCGGTTCTCAAGGTAACCCAGGTGGCTCGTAAGCCAGCGATGGTCCAGGCGGCGGTGCTTGGTACGGCGGCGGCTGCTCCAAGGGCACTCTTTGTCAAGCACCATGCCTTTGTGGCTGCAGTGGGCCTTGTCAACCCATTTGCGATTAAAATGCCACTTACCTTTAAGTCTGTCGTCGATTCAGCTCCTGTGGTTCCGGTGCTTTTTGGCCCAGCAAAGCCAAGCGTAGTCTTGTTGAACAGTTCTGTAATCGAGTGCACTACTCCCCGGACTGTACCAACGATCTCAAAGCCCCCGACGCACATTACAGTAAACAATAACGGCGCCCTGACCGTCCGCGAGCAAACCAAACCCTTGATGGCAAAACCAGCGTCTGCGCGTGTAACCTCAAAGGCCACGGCATCGACTGCCAAACCCTGGACTCGTGGCGCATTGGTCAACAAGAGCGGTTCGGCAGTCCAGCCAAGGACCACATTGTCTTTGCCCACCAGACCGCTGGTTGAGTCCGCTGTCTCCAGGGCTAATCCATTACTTGCAAAGCCCCGGGACCGCATCGCAGTGACGGACAAGAGCGAGGCACCGGTCCTACGAAAGGATGAATTAGCATTCCCAGTCAGACCTGCGGCTAGGCCTGCCGTTCCAAAGACTACAGCCTTAACCTCTAAGCGCTCGGCCCATGTGGTGGCCATAAACAGGAACGTTTCGGTGCAGCGTCTTGATGAGCGCGAAGTAGTGGAAGCGGTAATGAAGCCGATCAATCTTCTGGCTGGGCAGGGCAGCGCTAGCACTCTGCGCACAGCGTCTTCTTCCGAATCTACGTCTGCTCCTGTGCTCAAAATGGCAAGAAACGCATCCTTTACCAGACCTCGGCGCCTTATTCCAGAGGCAAGGTATGTTTCGAGCGCCGAGACCCTGGTGGACAACTCGGATGCCATCAGCATCATGTCGACGGACGACTGGGATATGGTGTCTCACGAGGACGCAGCGGCATTCAAGCCTTTGAGAGGTCCCAAGCGAGTTTGGAACAAGACCAAAGAAAAGGCTGCTGGGCTCCGCAGGGCTGCCAGCACGATTAGCATTCATCGACGCAAGTCAATGAATGCTGAGCTGGCCAAATAAAATATCGTTTTTCTTTTACATCTCTTGTTTATGTTTTCATAAAGTCTTTCAAACGCCTCAACAATAATCTTCTCTCACTGAACTACACAGCACATCCGTATAAATTTTCGGAATCCTCTGTAAAATGAATATTTACTGCTTGATCGTTCACAAGATTTTCAAGCCCTTTTTTTTTTTACAAATTTATGGCCAGCAGACTGACCATTTTCAAGAGTTCATGCATATTTATTGTTTGATTGTCCGCTTGATTAATTCATCAGCTTTGGATTTATTTTACACAACGTTGGCTGATTAAGTGTTTCGTCAAGCTGGACGCGTTTCAGACATACAGCCTTTTCCTTTCCTCTTTTTATTATTTCTTGTTTTTGTTTTTGTCTTTTTCTTTTTTACTCGCTTCATTTAAACAAAGTTTCAGCAAATCATGGCACGTAAACTCAACCTGCTAGTGCTGGTCGCACTTGCATTGCATGCAAATTACACAGGCGCAGACAGTTCCTCTGATGACAAGAAGGGTGCACTGACGGTCGACATTGACAATGGCGCAGAAAGCAAGGTTGTTCTTCCGGACTTTTCGCCGTATGCAGTACCCGAGGCAGCCCTGTGGGAGCAGTTTGGCGATGGAGCAGATGCCCGTTGGAAAAAAAGCGACGCTGTCAAGGACGGCGAGGAAAAGGCGCGCTATGATGGCGAGTGGGCCATTGAGCAGCCGTCGGTTCTAGCTGGTATTGCTGGAGACAAGGCCCTTGTTGTCAAGACCCCTGCGCATCATCATGCTATATCGGCACGGCTCGATAGTCCCTTTGATCCAGCCAAGAACGGTTTGGTGCTACAGTACGAGGTCAAGCTTCAGGACGATTTGAAATGCGGTGGTGCATACATCAAGCTACTGACTGCGCCTAGCAGCGGCGAGTTCAGCGATCAGACTCCGTACACTCTCATGTTTGGTCCTGACAAGTGCGGCGACGGCAAGGTGCATCTTATTTTCAGACACCGCAGTCCTGTCACTGGAGAGTACACTGAGCACCATTTGGAACAGCCTCCTACACCGCCTGTGGATGGACTCACGCACCAGTACACGCTGGTTATCAACAATGACAACAGCTTTACTCTGTCTATCGACGGCACCGAGCGTCGATCGGGCTCGCTGCTGACTGATTTTGCGCCGCCAGTCAACCCACCAAAGGAGATTGCTGACCCTGACGACAAAAAGCCGGAAGACTGGGAGGACAAGGAAAAGATCCCAGACCCTGACGCCACAAAGCCCGAGGACTGGAACGAGGATGCGCCCCTGATGGTGCCCGATGAAGATGCCGTTATTCCCGACGGCTGGCTGCTTGACGAACCGTTGCTGGTCGCGGACCCAAAGGCAGAGAAGCCTGCTGACTGGGATGACGAGGAGGATGGCGACTGGTCTGCTCCACAGGTTCCCAACCCCCTGTGTGAAGATGCCCCTGGATGCGGACCCTGGGAGCGGCCGCTAAAGAGAAATCCCGAATTTGTCGGCAAATGGAACGCGCCGTTAATCGACAACCCCCGGTACAAGGGAGAATGGGCGCCGCAGCAGATCAGCAACCCCGAGTATTTCGAGGACAAGAGCCTGTACAAGCTGACAAAGATTGATGCTGTCGGTTTCGAGCTGTGGACTATGCAGGCCGGAATAACATTCGATAACATATATCTGGGCGACAGCGCTGATGCCGCTTCTCGTATCTCTGATAATGTCTGGAAGCCGAAGCACGACTCGGAGCTTGTTGTCGACCAGGCAATGCGCCCCAAGGAGCCACCAAAGCCCAAGCTTGGTTTTTCAGATATCCCTGCTCTGCTTAAAACACGCCTGGAAGAGATCTTCTTCAGCATCATTGATTTCTACACTGCTGCGCAGAGTGTTGGTGTTTCTGCTGCGCTCAAGCAGGAAAGCAGCGGCGCTTTTGCCGCAGCAATGGTCGCTGCAGCGGTTGGCTGGGTTTCGTGGAACATTTTGCTTTTTGCCCGCTTTTTGCTTGGAATGGGAGGCGTCTCTGGGCCTCAGGTCGAAGCAGCGTCTGCAAAGATTAGCGAGAAAAAGACTGACGGAGATAGCAACGAGGCATCGGGCACTAGCACCGGCGCCAGTACCAGCATCGCCAAGGAAGGCAAGGCGGTCAAGCGCAAGTAGCTTGTGTCTCGCAGGGATAGGCTATTTCATTCTCTTGTTTCGGCCACGACAAAGATTAAAATCGAGATTGGGTTTGACCATTTTGCCATTATTTTTATTTCCACCTGGAAAAAAATGTGGAACTGGCGGTTTGCCAATTTTTTCCGTGATGTCACAGGCGTCGAATCATTGAGAAACACACACCAAGGCTGGGTTTTTTGCGAATAAAAAACGTGCTTCTTTTATTGTCTTTCCCCTGCAATTCCACCTTTTTTTTGTTTTTGCAATTTCGTAACCCTAAATAAATCCGCTTTTAAATTTGGCTCTTTAGCTTCTAAATTTCTGAATCTAACGTGTACTCGCTCAACCACTTTACAGACAGCCAATTCGTGTCTGCATTCTAAAGATGGGAGGAGAAAACAGCAAGCTGGCCTTTAGGAAATGCGTGTTTCGACTAGCTGAGCAGCGGGTATGTTTGTAGCTATATGCGAATTGGTTTATTATGCTAGAGCTTTTGGTTTTGTAAAAACCTATTTTTTATTTTATTTTTGCACAGCTTGCGCTATACTAAACCTAAGATAATTCAACACGTTTATATTATCTCTCTAGAATCTTCCCGATAGCGCTGACGACGCATGGAGTCCCGTAAGTCCAGTCCTGAAAAGCCAATAATGCTATATGAGACTATGCCAAGACATAGCACCCTTTATAAAGAGTGTGTGGTGCTGGTTATAGAATAAAAAAGAAGGGCATTTACATACTTTTGCTACTGCGACTGAATAAGCTAAACCCTGAAAACTATGTTACGATCTGTGTGCTCTTTTCTATTCGTGTTTATTTTGTTTAAATCGTTGCAGCTAGTTTTGGCTTCTCCCCGACGGCCCTCACGATGTGTTTTCTCTGGTCACTCCGGCAGATATTCGACGGATCCGCGATCATGCGCAGGAGAACTTTATAAAGCTCATAGACAAGGTCTTTGATCGCATGCTGGTATTGAAGGCAACCAAGGACATGGTCAAAAACCCGGTTAGCACCAAGCAGCTGCTCAACTGTGTTCGGATTCTGACACGGTTGATCCCCTTTGTATACGAAGTCTGTCCAGACGGCAGCGTTATGGAAGACATTGTGCTGTGGACGCAGCGACCCCGGCCAGGAAGCGGTGCAGATTACGTTTTGGGGAGGCAGATGGTGTCTGCGACAGTCGACCTGCTTTTTACATCGGGATTCACTGTTCCTCTGACTACATTGGGCGAAGACTCTGCAGTACGCTATACGATCTGGGAAAACGGCATTGGCCAGACATCGTCGCTTGGATCATCCAAGGAGCACGTTGCAAACCGGGTCGAGGTTCTGCGGCTGCTGCTGGTCATGTGCTCTAGGACCATGTACATCCCAGCAGCCAGGTCCACAACACTGCCCAATCGCGCGCTGCATGCAATTGCTTACAACTCAAACAAACGCATGATTCTCTGTCTTTTGTGCAGTCTGATAAACACGTCTTTGCGAGACCGTGCGCAGGGCTGGGCTATTCCGTACCGGGGCACGGCGGCAATGGATCCAAATGACGAGCTTTCGCTCCTTTCTATGCAGACTCTGTTCATTTTGCTTGATTATCAGATGCCGGCATCGAAGGCTACCAGCAGTGGCGAATCTGATGACGTGGCAGGGTCCCCTCACGATCCCGAATCCGATGCCAACACGCCCTCGATGGTTCTGGTCACAGGCACAAGCACCGGTTCGCAGAATCTGTTCCGTGTCTTTATTGCCAAGCTGCATCGCACGCAAGAGTTTGACTATCTCTTTACCAATATCATGCGGCTTCTCGACGAGACTATGCGCGCCAACTTGTCCATTCTGGCGTCTGTGACAAAGAACCCAACAAAGCATGTGATGCCGCAAGAGGCGGCTATTCTGCTGTGGGTGCTCTTGGAGAATAACAGCCCTTTCAAGGACTATCTTGTTGACCACAACAGCTCGCTCAAGCTGTTTTCTGTGTTGCTGTACTTTATGCTTAACGGGTACAGCGACCCGGCCCAGGCTGGGATGGTGCGCACCATATCGCATATTCTGCACTATCTGTCCGAAGACAGCCGCTTTGCAACCCGGCTGATGCAGCCGTTTGACCAGTCAATCCTGCCCAGCACAATGCGCATAGTCGATGCGTCCATAACCCACGCCGACTTTATGATCAACACGGTCTTTACTCTGCTGAGCGCGTCCAAGCCGTATCTTGTCCCTGTGTACTCAAATCTGCTGCTTCTGGTTCGTAACGTCTCGCCATACTTGACGCAGATCAGCCAGACAACCGCAGACAAGCTTGTTTCTCTGTTTGACATTATATCTTCGCCTGCATTCATCATATCCGAGCCGTACCATGTGCGTTGGCTAATCTATCTGATCGAGGTGTTTGACTATGTTGTTCACTATCGTGCAGTTGACAATCCGCGTTTGATGTACAGCATGGTGAAGGCGCGCTCGTATTTTACTCGCCTGCGCTCTTTCGACATTGACAAGGCCAAGGCCGAGCTTGCTCTTATTCGGGAAAAGAAGAGTAAATCCGAGGCAAACAGGACGATAGGCAGGTCGCAGGCTCGGTCGAGTAGCTCTCAGCCGGCTGGTGATTCTGCTCAAAATGTTACAAGCTCTATGTCAGCGCTATCTCTTACTGCTGCTGCTGCTGCTGCTGCCGGGGCTAATGAGAGCACGCCCAGCACGCCTGCTGCAGATGACAATTTGTCTTTAAAAGTCACAGATGGCAACTCCAGTCCAGCGCTTTCGGACAAGGCTCGAGGGAAACGCCCAGAAAACAAGCACTCTATCGAGGTCAAGACTCAAAGCAGCACATCTATCCAGTCGATCGCTTTGGATGAGTCCGCAAACACGGATAAGAATGACAAGGGCAAGGGTAAAAGTGCAGACGTTGGTAACCAAACAGAGCCGAGCAAGGACAAAGGCAAAGCAAAGACCAGGGCAGGAACCAGTGGTTCTGGTCAGCACCAGTTCCAGCCCACGGCCGAATGGGTGTTTTCTTGGCTACCAGATCTGCCACTGGATCCAATCATTGCTGTTTTGGATGCCCTTGCAGTCCATATTGACAGGATTTCCGAAGAGGTCCAGAAGGACGCCGAAGCAGCGGCAGCAACGCTTGCGGCATCTGAGCAGGCAGCCAAACATGCGCCTGGAAGCGATGTCAAGGTCGATAGCCAGCTACATCCGCAATCGCCTACAAAACAGTCCTTTGCTGACGATACTGCATTCTCGTCTTCTGCTGCAAGTGCTGACCCAACTCAGACCGTAATACATTGGCTGAGCTCGGATGCAATGCTGCAGGCTCTGCCGGATCTAGAAGAATCGATGCCCGAGATACGGCCGCGTCTGCAGGGCTTGAGCCCAGCGCTGGTTATCTGGTTCCGGAGTCTGCTGTGGAGCATGATCTACGCATCCGGCATGAAGCCGTTTGGAATATGGAAAAACACGCAGGTCAAGCTTTTTGTTGTCAAGCATTCGATATAACTGTGCCCTCTTCCCCCTTTTAGATATATTTTTTGTATGGAAGGAAAAGAAATAAACATGCCAAGAATAAATCAATATGAAAATGAATATTAAAAAAATTAGCAATTGTTTATTCTATAGATGTTTTATAATTCCGAGGTTGTATTTACAATATATCATTGCGAGAGGCGGCTTAATTCAAAGAAAAACTGCGTACAACCAGTGGCTTGCGAGCAATAACAGCGATGATGAGAAGAGGCGTTGTTTTTCAGCAGCCGTCATATTGAAAAATGGCTTTGGCACCATTGTCAGTCGATGAGCATATAAAGAGCTGGAGCAAGGACCGTCTTTGACAACAAGAGATTTGTGTCTTTTTCTCTTTATTATCATCAAAGAAATCTTTGCTGTTCAATCGCTGCTATTTATAAACGCAAACTTTGTTATTATAAACCGACAACTTTTATATATATATATATATTTTTCTCATGATGTTTGTGCGTGCCAGTTCAGTTCTACTTGTGCTTTCGGTAATCCCGTATGCAGTTTTCGGCAGCCCTGTTGACCAGGTCCAGGACGCTGGCAAGCGCGTGGGACAGGGAGTCAATAGGAACGGCAGCTGTCCACCGCCGAGCAAGTGCTACATCGACTATGTGAGTCCTCCGTGCCCGCCGGGTAAGCTATGTTCGATGGTAATGCAGGAAGTGGTTGCTTGTGCCTGGGGCTGCGGCGTCGACCGGTTCCCTTCACAGTGCACACAGAGGTGCAAACCTTGCAAGGCAGAGGTGTGCACGGATGTGTGCGAATGCGAGATTGTTTGCCCGGCTGATGGACCTTGCAAGGCCAAAAAAGCCTAATCCCGGGCTCTTGAAAAAAAATATATATAGGTTGTTTCTGTTTTTCATTTGTTGATGTTTGGACATAATAAATTGACAGCTTTTTTATTTTTATGTTTTTGTATCTATTTGTTTTAGTTATTTGTTGCGTTTTTATATATTTATTGGCAATGTTGTCTGATATGCAAAATACCAGCAGATGTCAGTCAGCAGACATCTTTCCGAGAAAATAGAAAATAGACAAAAAATATAGTATTTGTTGCTTATGAAATTAGACAAGAAATATCCAGATGTTAAAAAGAGATGTAGACAACAAAAGATGTTGATAAAGTGTGTTTTTTTTATTTGGTAATTCAGAAAACTGCATATATATGCTACTAAAAATAAGCTGGCATGAATAACAAAAGAGATGGAATGCTCTGCAAGAAATTAACGCAATTGATAATGTGTTTTATGTTTTACATGTTGGGTTTCCAGAAACAGACAAGAAAAATCAAAAGTATATAAAGCAAAGATATTTTGCCAGCGACAAAACAAAACAAAAAAAAAACAAAAGCTTTATCCACAGAACCAAATCTTCTCTCTATCTCTCAAAGTAGCAACATCTGTACAATAACAACACCATCTCTTAATATGAAGTTTAATAGCATTTTTGTGACAATGGTGGCAGTGGCATATGCGGGGCTCTGTCTGGGTGTTGATGAACAGACAACGTCTAATGTATCGGGCAATGTTAGTTTTGATTACACGGGCACTGGGACGTGTCCTGCACCAGACAGGTGCTACATCGACGCGGTCAGGCCGTCGTGCAAGCAAGGAGAGCCGTGCCTAAAGACGTTGCGGCGGGTGGTTGCCTGCGCGTGGCAATGCAAAAACCAGAATTTGCCAAAGGGATGTCGGCAGCGTTGCAAGCCTTGCAAGCAGGTTAGGTGTCCTCGTATCTGCGAGTGCGAGATCGAGTGTTCAGCATTTGAATCGTGCAGTGTGTCTTAACCGAGCGACGAATACACCCGACTGGTGTAAAAAAAATAAAAGTAAAGAATTGTTGGTTATTTAGCTGTCTTTTTCGTGTTATAGTTTTTAAATTGTGTGGATTATATAAATTTTTTTTTTTTGGTTAAAAAATAGAGGGCTGTTGGAAAAAAAGAAAAAAAAACAGGTCGAAAAACAAGAAAATGAGAAGCTAAAAAAGGCCCAAGCAGCAAAAAAAGCATCACCAATAATAGGGGATGTAGCAAGCTGGCACAGTTCTCAAAAAATGTAATATATGAGTGAGTTTGTTTGTTTGGAAGGGAAGAGGCACTCCTTAAATGCCAGAGGCGGTTTGGCGCTCATCAACAATGGCCTGCTCGTTGATGGACTCGAGGGTAGCCATGAGGCGGGCGTTGGCCAGACGGCGCTCGCGCTCGGCCTCGAGCTGGCCGTACAGCAGATAGAGGGCGCGCTCGTTGCACTCAGCGGTGCCCTTGATGGTGAAAAGACGGTCAATGGTCTCGGACTCGGAAGCCTTGGCAATAGAGATACGCGAGCCCGACAGGCGTCTGATCTCGGAGATGCGGGCGCCGTTCTTGCCGATGATGCAGCCGACCATGTCGCTGGGGATGGAGATCTGCTGGGTGCGCACGTTAGCCAGCAGCGCGGCGGGGTCAACCATGCGCTGCGGCTGCACGCTGACGGACTGCGAACGCAGGCGCGCGCTGGAGGGCAGGGCAGCGGCGCTGGACAGCATGCCGGGCGGGGTGATGGCGCCGTGGTCGCGCGACGGCGGGAAGGCGACGGCGGGGCGCGGTGGCATGGGCATGGACGACGTCATAAAGTCGGGCGCGGCGCGTGTGACAGACACGGTGTGCGAGCGGTGGCGGTTGATGGCGGCGGCGGCGGCGGCGGCCGAGCCGGCGAGCTGTGGCGCAACAAAGCGGTTCACGTCGGCGTGGGTAAAGTCGGCGGCAGCGCGCTGGTTGTTGACGTAGGGGTTGGAGGTGGACGACACGGTGGGCACGCGCGTGGCGGGGTTGTACAGCACGGTGCCAACGCCGCGCTCCCAGTCGTCGATCAGGCACTTGCCGATTTCCTCGATGGCAATGCGGATGCTGTCGACCGAGCCGTGGACCTCGACGACGCGCTCGGTGGACTGCGGCAGCATCTCCTTGGTAGCCACCAGGCGCGCGCCCGACGAGTCCTGGATGTGCTTGATCTTGAGGCCCTGGCGGCCAATGATGGTGCCCATCAGGTTGTGCGAGATCAGGATGCGCACCACCGTCTGCAGCGACGGCGGCGCGGTCAGCTGCAGGATGGGCTGCGCCGCAACGGCCAGCGGGTTGTCGACCAGCGTCTGCGCGACCAGCCGGTACGCGTTGGCCACGTCGGCCAGCACGCCCGTGACCGACAGCACGCGGTCGTGGATGCCGGGCGAAACCTTGGACACGCCGGCCTTGACGTTGGCCGCCTCGCGCAGGTCCGCCACGTTCTTGCCGCCCTTGCCAATGATGACGCCGGCCTCCTTGGTCGACACAAGCGCGCGCAGCGTCAGCTGCGTGTCCTGCACCGTCGGCGCGTCGGCCGGCCGCGTCAGATCAGCCACCGAAGAGCTGGCGCTGCTGGCAGACGAGTCCCTGGCAAGCGTGTCGGGGAACGGTGTCTTGCCGAGCATGCCGTTGGTCACGGGCACAAAGCCGTCGGCCGGGTGGTGGTTAACGGCGCTCGAGTACTGCGACATTGTGTGGGCTGCGAGATCTACAAAGCAATAAAAAACAAAGGAGGGGGCGATTGCACGATCGACAACGGCCAGGCCAGCAAAAAAGCAGCAGATTAGCGATGAGCAGTAAAGAAAACACACAGGGCAGCGCAGAGGGCCAGGCAAAGAGCTGCATCAACGCACCTTATTTGTAACCTTGGACGGGGGAGGGTGATGCAGAGGCTGGGCTGAAAAAAGTGCAAAAGGGCCGGGTGGTGGGAGCGGCTGTGAATTCGGGTTCAGATGTGGTATGCAAAGGCTGGTTGTGCGAGAGGCAAGCAGCGGGCGGCGAGGCGATTCAGAAGAAGGCGGAGCGATTCAGAAGGTGGAAAAGCGGGCGAGGCAGAAACAGACTCTGGGTGCAAGAAAAAAGGGCAATTAGCGGAGAGGCTGGAGTGTTGATGAGGGGAAATGAAGCTGATGAGAAAGAAGCTGGGACGCGCAGGAAGGCGGGCGAATAGGGCGTATAAATAGACAGCGGGCGGAAGGTGGTTAAAAAGAAAGCAGAAAATAAAAAAGACTGGCGCTGCCAAAGACCTTTTTTTCCCTTGTGCAAAAGCAAACTTTTTTCTCTTTGCCCCCATCACAACTTCGTTTTGTGGTCACGCCGCAGGCACGGCGCCAAGCCCAATTAGCATCGAGGAGAAGGCCGGCTCTCAAAGGCAAAAGCACCAGCAAAAGCCTGGGCCAGGGAGGGCCTTGAGCAGCGCTCCAAAAAGACCCAGCACTGTTTTTCGCTCAAGTCCCCCCGGCGCAAAAGACCCAGCGTTGCCAAAGGAACGGCACCGCCAAAGACCCGGCGCCTCTTGGCCTGGCGTCTCCCAATCACAGGCGTCGCAGCTCACGCAGCCCGCGCAGCCCGCGCGCCCAATCGCACGCCGCCTTGCAAACAAACAAGCGACACTTCCCTTCTGTCCCTCGTATCCCTCCAAGCACCATTTTTCTCTTTATCGCCCATGCTGATCGACACCTTCGAGCTGGCCGTCTTTGTGCCGTCGCGCCTGGACGGCCGCGCGCTGGAGGCCGTGGTCACCCTGACCGTGGCCCGCCCGCACGCGCCCACAGCCGCTGCCCCCGCCGACGCGCCGGTCGACGCGCAGCGCGCCATCGTCTTTTTGCACCCGTACGCGCCGCTGGGCGGCCGCTTCCGCAACAAGGTCATTGCCGACATCGACAGCCAGCTGGGCCGCCGCGTCGCGCTGACCGTAGCCTTCAATCTGCGCGGCGCCGGCCGGTCCGAGGGCCGCACGTCGTGGACCGGCATGCCCGAGCAGGAGGACCTGCGGTCGGTGCTGGATATGCTGCGCGACCGCAAGCTGCCGCTGCACGCCGGTCGCCATCCACCAGCCGCGCGGCGATCTCTGCTGCTGCAGATGCAGGCCCGTGGCTTCCTCGACGCGGACGCGGACGTCGGCAAGCTGGACGCCGTGCCGCTGCCGCCCGTGGCCAGCACGCTGCTGTGCGGCTACAGCTACGGCGCCATGATCGCGGCTGCGGTTGCACCGACCGAGTACCCGCTGCTGGCCATCGACTACGCGCTCATCAGCTACCCGTACGGCGTCGTGTGGGCGCTGGCGCTACACAAGCGGTCGTGGTACCTGCAGCGCGTCGCTGACTGCGTGGCCGCCGCAGCAGCCGCAGCAGCCACTGCGCAGCCCGCGCCGCGCACGCTGCTTGTGGCCGGCACGTGCGACTCGTACACGTCCATCGCGAACTATGACCGGTGGTGGGACCAGCTGCAGGCGCGCGCCGTGCAGGCCGCCGCCGCTGCCCGGCCAGAAGGCGACGCGCTCAGCGCTGCTGCGCACGCCGTGGCCGTGGTGCGCGTGCCCAACGCCGACCACGGCTGGATCCGCCGCGAGGCCGACATCGTGGACGCCATCGAGGCCTGGTGGTGGGCGCCGTCGCCGTCGCCGTCGCTGTCGCCACACGGTGTCTGACGCAGTACTTTGTTTTCATAGCTTTCACTTATTAGGCTAAATAAACAGAAAACTCTTACTCGCAGCTGCCGCCGCGGCGACTCGTCACGCCCATAAACAAGTTTGCGTAGAAGCGCACGCCCTCGACGCTCTCGTCGCGACACAGCTCGCCGGCACGCTCGCACAGCCACAGCCGCTCCTCGGCCAGGTTCAGCGCGCAGTCCTCGATCGCCGCAAGGTCGTTGGCCGTGATGGGCCCGAAGCTGGCTATGTAGTTGTTGATGCGCGCCACGATCAGCGCGTCGCTAGCCGACCCCGCGTCCTCCAACACGCGCAGCCCGCTGGGATACTCGCGCAGCCGCAGTGGTAATTGCAGCGCCTCGAACTTCTCGCACGCCTGCACAAAGTCGGCCGGGTACACCAGCGAGAACTCACGCGCGCGGTTGTACAGGCAGTACGCGTCCACCAGCGCCACCGCACCGCCGCTCTGCGACACGTAGTTCTCCAGATAGTCGCACAGCTCGCGTGCCAGCTCGTCGTGAAACACTGCGCCCGCCGTGTCACGCGTCACCGGACTGTCGATACCCAGATCCAGCAGGTACTGCCGGAACGCGTCCACACGCTCGGCGCTGTCCTCGTCGCTCTCGGCTCCGCCTTTGCGCTGCAGCTTGCTGGCCGCTGGCGAGTTGAGCTGTGTCGCGATGTGCTCCGCCATGCTGATGATCTCGTTTGCCTTTTCCGTCAGCGCGTCCAGATCCAGAAACGCTGACCGCACAGTGTTCTCGCGTGCCCGCTGTGTCGCGTGCGCCGCGCTGACGATCGTCGATATCCCGCCCGCTGCTGCCCGCCGATCGCGCCCCGCCACCGCCGGCTGTTGGCGCAGCGTTTGTGCTTGCTGTTGCTGCTGCGCCTGTGGCGGCTCTCCAAAGTCGTCGTAGCCCACCACCAGCCACACAGAGTTGCTCACGCCCTCCTTCAGTGGCGCAAAGAACGTCGCCGCGCCGCCACCACGGAACGACAGCTTAATCAGCGTCACAAAGTTGTCCGCATCTCTGTACGCGCCTGCTTGCTCAGCCGTACGCAGCCGTGGGTACTGCGGAGTGCTTGTTGACGCTGCATCACTGCCTGCTGCTCCCGCACCCGCACTTGTGCCTGTACCCGTGCTCGCGCTCGCGTTGTCGGAAGCCTGCGGCAGCTCCGTGTCGCACATCTCGCAAGTCTTCATACTTCCGTGGTTGTCAAACGTACATGTCGGGCAGCGGATCGGCGTCAGCTCCGCCGCGCCGCTGCCCACAGCATTCAGAAGCGCGCTCATATGGCTGCTATCCGTATCCAGCACTTCCTCGGACCCGTTCTGCCGCGGCACACCGCACAGTGTGCACTTGGTGCCGCCCTTGTTTACGTTCTCGCAAATCGTGCACTTCCAGTCCAGCGCCGCCGCCTGAGCCGCGCTGCTCTGCTGCTGCCCACGCCCTGCGTGCCCGCCACTAGCGCTTCCAGGTGCCGACTGCGGGCCTGCGCTCTGCGATCGGAACGCTTCGGGCGCCGCTATGCCATGGGGTAAAATGGTGCCGCTACTGCTCCTTGCATGCGCCCCACGGCTTCCACTGATACCGCCGCCGCCGCTCTCTATGACTGACTTGGGCTTCAGGTACACATGAATCTTGCTAGACGTGTACAGAAACCCGCCATGTAGCGTACACCGGTCGATCGACGACAGCTCCAGCACCAGTGACCGTTCGCGCGGCCGCTGCTGGTCGACGTAAAACAGTCTGTGCGTGGTCAGATACAGCGTCCCGCAGTCATGCTCCTCGTCTCTCTGGTTCCCTTCGTACAGCCCAACCTTGTTTTGAATGCATATGATCTTTTCTGTGCTTTTGAGCAACGGCCGCTGCGTAGGTCCTAGCTCAGCCGGGTTCATTCTCGTGCTGTTGCTTGGCGTCTGTCTGTGTGTATGCTGTAAGCTGTGGTCGTTGACCCTGGTTGATAGCTGATAGCTGACGTCTCTTATGCCAATAAAAGCCGAAAGTGGATCAGTGTTTGAGCGGTGTATTATTATAAATGCGTGTATGAGAATAAAGCTAACAAGGAAAAAAGAAAAAAATAGAAAGAAATTAGCAGCAATGCAACGCGGCTGTTCAAAGCAAGTAAAAATAGCTTAATGCTAAGCTGCAAAGGAAGCCCCTCCCAAGTGAAATTAACGCGTTTTTTAAAAGCAGCGCTTCTGCTCATGGGCTGACCTCACGTGAGATGCGCTGTTGAACGACATCAGTGCTTCCAAGATGTGTTTCTGCCAAGCCAGCCAGCCAGCCAGCCAGTAGTCGACCAACTCTACTGTCAGGGCCGGGCAGATGGGATCTTGTCTTGGCAATGTATATGCTACCCCGCAAGCGACTGTATTATTTAAGGTTGCCAATGCTCAAACAGCCGAATTATTAATGAAATCCGTTGACTTTAAGCTTTTAAGCAAAGGCAAGGGACCGTGCAAATCACGCGGAACAAGCCAGGTATTAAAGATGTGCCCAACTTCCTTGTTCAGCAAGAAAAAATATTTTTTTTTTGCTTTTGCGTTTTAATATGACTTTTCATTTGCCTCTTTGCCCCCTTTTCCCTCTTTTTTCCTTTAGCTAAGCTGTAATTTTTTTTTGACAACTTGTGATCGGTGGTTTGGTTTTTGCCACTTTTTAGAACCCTTTCCAAACCCTCTCCCCTCGCCACCGTCGCTCTTCTCCTACTTTCAGCACTGTCTGCTATATTTTTGTGGTTTTGTCAGCTGTCTGTGCTTGACTAAAGACCAGCAGTGCGTCAGTGCGCGCATCTTTCTACGGCTCGCACATGCCATTGCAACCACATTTTCTCGAAAGGCATCATCTATATTTGTAGTGCCCGTTTCCCGAGTTTTATTGAATTTTTTTGCTAAACACCCCTCACATACACATACACATTAACACACATGTCTTTTCCCTACGATCCAGATCAGTGGAGAAATACAGCCTCTTCAGACACGCCGGAATTCAGTGGCACCATGGCTTCGCCGTCGTCAGCCTCGGCAGCAGCAGCGGCAGATATACACTTGTCCACCGCGGATGGCAAGCGGCAGCGGGTCTCACGAGCGTGCGACAGGTGTCGGCGCAAAAAGGTCAAATGCGATGGGAAGCAGCCGGTATGCACGCACTGCAGCGCCATTGGAAACAGGTGCACGTATCTGGACGCGGCCAAAAAGCGCGGCCCACCCAAGGGATACATCGAGGTGATCGAAAACCGCCTGCGAAAGGTTGAAGAGCTTCTTTGCAGCCTGATAATGACTGATCCCAGCGCTGCCAGGTATGTGCTCGATGATCTACAGCAGTCAGCCGACGGCTCAGAGGCCGCCATCGTAAGCGACGCATCCGGTAAGCTGTTCGGTATGCTGACTATGGGTGAGCTGGAATCCAGGGCCAATGGTGCACCGCAGCCGATCGCTAAAACTGTTGCTCTGTCGCCAGCGATTGCTTCTGCTCCAGCTGCAAAACCAGCTGCACCGTGCCAACCTGATACGCGAGATATCGTCTCCAGTGATGGCAGCCAGCAGTACAAAATCGAGCCTTCTGTCGCAGCGGCAGCGGCAGCAGCAGAGGCGGCAGAGGCCAGAAAAAGATGCCGGCCCAGAGATTCCCAAAACGCAGTCACTGCGGATGACTCATATGGCTATGATGACAGCACCGGCGCTAATGACTCGCAAGCAGACACGCAACAGAGCAGGGCCGGCGACGGAGCCAATGGCAGCGGCGAAGAAGACGATTGCGTGGAGAACCTGACCCGCTTAGAAAAGAGAGTCGGGCATTTGACGCTGGACCAGTCCGGATCGCTGCGCTACCTGGGCAACAGCAGCGGATGGTACATCATCAACCGCAGCCTGATGTCTTCCGAAGCCAGCCCCCGTCTGACAAAGGGGCTTGACGGCGTGATCCGGTGGCCTCCGATCTCAATAATGCCCACCCGCGACAACGAGAACGAAAACGAGGGCGAGAGCGAGGAGGCGGATGCCAGCTCTGGCGCTGGTCCCAGCACGGACGCGGGCGCGGGCACCAGTAGGAGCACTGGTGCTCGCTCCAGTGCCAACTCCAGCACCAAGCCATCGGCCCACACAGGCAGCAGCTACGAGGCACTGGCGGCCGCGGCAAACAGGGCAAGGGCTTCGGCCACAGCAGCGGCAAAGCAAGCGCCCAAGACGGGTCACGCCGAGCAGATAATGGCTGTACCTCGTAATATGCCGCCCAGCGGCAAGCCCCCAATGCCCGACGGCGCAGAAAAGGCGTTGCTGCTCTCACTGTATTTCCGCTACGTGCACCCGGTGTTTCCCATCCTGTACAAGTCGCATTTTCTGCAGCGCGCGTTCGACAGAGACCGGCCGCAGTCGCCGGCGCTGATGTCTGCGGTGTTTGCGGCGGCATCCACGTACAAGGCGCGCGAGGCGACTAACGAGGGCGAGATGGCGCGCGCGCGGATCCAGATGGTGGTGCACTTCCAGCGCGCAAAGCTGTATCTGGACGAGCAGTACACACACAACAGCATGGCGACGATCCTGACGCTTCTTCTGATGTCTGTGTACGAGCAGGGCACGATGTCGACGCGCAGCTGGCTGTATTCCGGCATGGCCATTCGCAAGGCATACGACATGGGCCTGCACCGCGACGTGGGCGTTTCCAAAAACAATATCAAGTCGGTGGTTTCTGCCACTGAGGCCGAGATCCGCCAGCGCGCATGGTGGGGCTGCTACATTATGGACATCATGGTCAGCGCTACGCTCGGCCGCCCCACGTCGATCCGCGACTTTACGTTTGATGCTCCGTACCCTACCCGGTTCGGCGAAGATGATGACGAGCTGCTTCTCGGCGCTCTGTCGACGGCTGACGGCTCGCACATGTCGCAGCCAGAGTCGCCGCCAGACAGCTATGAGCCCAGGCGCAACGTGCCTGTTGCCGAGCGCATGCGTGACTATGCTGCTCTGACCATCGGCGACTCCGACTCTGATGATTCGGACGGCGCTTCAGCCAAACAGCCCCGTCGGCCGCTGCGCAGCCAGGCCGGTCGCGCAGCCGGCGAATACTACCTGGATCTGTTGCACATCCTGGGGCATGTCCTGACCGAGATGTACACGTGCAAGCCGCATCGCAGCTATGCCTCGTCATACTGTCTCCATGACATCAACTCGCGGACCGAGCGCCTGATTGTGCTGGACCACGAGCTCCGTCGCTGGAAGCAGGCGCTGCCGCCTAATTTGCAGTACTCGACAGATGACATTCTGGCCACACGGCCTGCTCGGTGCGTGTACATTGCGCTGATCCATATTGTGTACCACACAGCGCTGATTCTCCTGCATCGCCCGTTTATCTCAAAGCTCGGCGAACAGAACAGCCAAGCGTCGCCGAGCGTCTCGGACGATCACCATATGCACGGCTCGGATCTGGGCAGCCCCGGCGGCTCTGTGTCCAGCGGCGGCTCGGCACGTCCAAACACGACATCGCCGCTGCCGTCGCACTCGATATGCACGTTGTCGGCGCAGATGATATCTCTCATTGGCCAGGCCATCATCCAGCACTCGCGCGTATACATCATGCCCTTCCTGACATTCATGATGTTCACCGCCGGCACAATGCATCTGAACAACGTGATTGTTGCTGCCGAGAGCTGGCTGGCCCGCCGCTTCCTCAAGCGCACCCTGGACGTCATGAGTCGTCTTGGCGCTCACTGGCAGGTGTCCTACAAGTGCTACACGATGCTCAGCGCGCTCGTGCGGGCCAACAGAATCGATCTGGACCAGGTCGCCGACGATCCAGAGACCAGCGACCGCGTGATCAAGGACCGTGAGCGCGAGGTCTCGGGAATCGCCGACTATGTGTACAAGAACCGGGCTCAGTACCGCGACATCCACGCGTCGAGCAAGATGGGGACGGCGCAGACATCATCGCAGGTGTTCCGCCAAAGCCCCGGCCCTGCTTCGGCTTCTGCGTTCAGGCACGAGCGGTCGTACGCAGACATGAGCAGCGGCGGGCTGTCTAGAAGCGCTGCTGATCACAGCGCGGCTGGAGCCGGCAGCCAGCGACGGTCTTCTTTTAACGAGTCGTTGCGCGACAAAAGAGCATATTCGCTGTCCACCGCTGCGCCTGTTGATTCAGCCGATACGCGCCAGAGACACCGGGCATCGGAAATGGATGTCGATGCAGACGTGCGTGGTTCTGCTGGCTCGCGGCTGGCAGCGGTCAAAAGGTGGCCGAGCACCAACAACCTGGCCAGCGCTGGGACGGCCAGCTCGGCGTCGTACAGCCACATGCCACCGCAGCACAGCGGTTCTTTTGCGGGCTCGGTCAGAAGCACGCACCCGTCTTTGCATCAGCAGCACAAGCAGCCGCCGCTGGGAACCAAGATTCTGGCGCTGCGCAATTCGCTGGACAAGGACGGCAATCCGATTGTGCCAGCGTCGCCGTACACCTCGGTCGACCTCAACAACATTGCCAACGCATCTGTCCCCGGCCTGGCGCGCGCCGCAGTGCTGAGCGACCAGCCCGTTTCTTCTGCTGCTCCCGCCTCAGCCTCCTCGGCCCAGACACTGAGAACGGGCTCGCTTGGAGCCGCCACGTCGCTAGGCCAGTTTGTGCCAGCCCTGGAGTTCTTTGCCAACGCTGATTTCCCGCTTGGAATCGGAGGACCCAACGGCCAGGCGACGCTGGGTCCTCCTCCAGGCGTGGCTGCTTCCAGACTGAGAGGCAGGGGCGCCAAAGACCGCCATCCCCACGCAAGCAGCATGCTTGCCGACGGCAGCGACCCGGGCGCCATCGGCAATGGCACAAGCAGCGCCGCCAGCAACCACCCGATGCTGTACGCGTCTTCCTCGAACAGCCATGCTCAGACCACGGCTGGGTCGATCGAGACTATGGTCACCGCAGACGCACTTCCAGGAATGTCCTCGACGGGCTTTGGCAGCAGCGCCGGCTTTTCACAGGGAATGCCGGCTGTTTCCGCCGCCGTTGCACCGCCGGGCCACTATGTCTCTGGCAGCGCTGCTGGACAGGTGCACACCATCGGCGACGCGTTTGGCTACAGCACTGCCAGAGAGGCATTGGCGCCGTCGCAGATGGAGTTTGGCGGAATGCTGATCGACGACGACATCATCAGGAACCTGCCGTTTACAGGACCGGTTTCGTTTGACCTGAACCTTGCTGGGATGGGCGACCCCAGCTCGTTTGTCGCTGCCCTGCAGCAGCAGTCGGGTCCGGGTGCCGAATCGGTGCCTGGATCGAGCAATCCTCTGGACCGGGCCGCCAGCACCAGCACAAATGCAAATGCCGATGCCAACACTCCGTGGAAGGACTATGTCAGCCAGGTGATCCGCATGTTTAGCGACGACTACCAGATGAGCCAGGATGCCAACTTTGGCAACCAATAAAAGCACTGGCTTGTTAATTTTTTTTATCATTACGTTTACAGGAACAAATAAAACAACCAAATCAGCTAGAAGCGATATAGAAAAAAAATAACGAAGAGGAAAACTCGCCAGCTACTGGGATGCACCAAAGGCAGCAGCGGTGCCGCCAGCCAGACCGGATATGACTCTGCGCAAGAACCCGCCCGGGGTGGTCTGGGCGTTTGACGACGAGAGGACCTGTGGCCTAGGCTCGTCGACCGACAGGCGGTCAAAGTAGCTGGACCGCCGCGGGTCGTTGTCCCAGATACCCGCCGCAGCGCCGTTTCGCGAAGGCAAGCCCGCGTCCTGGCCACGCATCGCCATGCCCGCGCTGCTGGGGAGGTTGCTCGAAAGACCGATGCCCGGACCACCAGCCATCGCGTGAGGGCCAGACACAGCGCCATTACGGGGCGCAGCTGCAGGATTGAGCGTCGTGCATCCGTAGACGGTGCCGTAGCGACGGTACGGCGCAGCCAGCTGGTTGGTGCGGCCGAGCTTGATGCTGTCTGGCGACGACGATGCCAGCGGCTCCGAGTTCTGGCGCTGCACGTGGCGCGGGCTAAGCTCCAGCGGCCGCGCAGTGCCAGTGTACATCTCGACACTGAGCAGCCCAGGCACGCGGCGGCCGCGCCAAGTCTCGAGCAACGCCGTCGACGAGGACGTCTGCGGCACCGGCGACCGCAGCGACGACGCCGTCTGGCTACGGTTAACCGACATTGTCTGCTGGCGGATAAAGCGCAGCTCCTTGGCACGGGCACGTAGCTCGCGCACATGCTCGCAGCTGGGATCGACCGAGTCGTGCGACATGGAGCCGAGCGCTGGGGTGGCCAAATCAGGGCCGTACACAGCGCATTTGGCCTCGTCGGGCGCCAGCACCCAGTGTGGAAGCTCTGCCGGCTGCGCGCGGCCCGACGCCGTGCGCTGGTCCTTGGGCGGAGGCGGTTGGCTGGGCGGCGGCGGCATCAGCGACTCCCACCATTCGGCCTGCAGATCCACCTCGCCGGGCTCCGCCAGCGTACGTCGCGACGCCCATGACCGCGGCTGCACGCGTGGCACGCCCATGGCCAGCCGCTGTTCGCGCAGAGCCACGCTGCGCGAAATGCTCTCGAGCAGCGGATGCGCCATGCTGCGCGCATGTGCGTACACACGTTCTGTCTTGCGTATTTGCTGCGCGTAGGCCGGCGTGTTTGGACTGAGAAAAACGTGCGGTACCATGCTCGGTGGCCGGTTGCTGCGCCGCGGAACGCCGGTCAGCTGCGAGCTGGCCAGCTCCAGCTCCTCCTCTTCGCGCTCCATGATACTCTGCTGCCGCAGCGACTCCATGTTGCGGTTGGTGCTCATCGACATGTGCGCTGGTGCGCCGTATCCTGCTGCCGCCATCGGGTGCTCCTCAGACAGCCGCCGGCCGCCGCCGTCTTGCCGAGGCCCCTGCTGGTGCTGGTGCACGTGCGTGTCTCGTCCACCGTTGAGCTGGCCGCGGCCGTCGACGTACTGGTCGTCGTCTGGGCTCTGCTGCCTGTTGCCGCGGAACCGGTCTGCTTCGAGGCTCTCGCCACGTGCCTGCACACTGATGCCTCCCTGTGGCGTATCGGCAAAACGCGTGTGTCCACTATTCGGCTGCTGATGCATGTGCGGCGACGCCTGTGGCTGTGACAAATCGCCGCCCGCTGCAGCCGTGCTGGCGTCTGCGTTGGCACTTTCTGTGACTGGTGCTGGCGCTTGCTGGGCCATGGCGTCTGTCTGCGCCTGGCGGGAGCTGTCCATGCTGGCGGTGGTAGCAGTGTCGTCTGCGTCGTGGCATGCGTCGCCCAGCGTTGCCGTCGACGAATGAGGGCTGACGCGCGGCTGGTCCAGCAAGTTGGCACTGGCATCAGCTACACGCGATGCAAGCTGCGCCTGCTGCTGCTGCTGCTGCTGCGGCTCGCTCCGGCGCAGCACGCCTTCTTCTTCCTCTTCTGATTCGCCGTCTCCGCTAAAGTCAACGTACGAGCCCTCGACATGGCTGCCATCGCCGTCGGCTGCGGCCACGCCAGCCGAGCACAAATGCGTTTTGGCCGGCTGGTTATCGCGACGATGCGCACCGCCATAGCGCAGACGCGTACGCAGCGCCGCCGAGCTCACTGCTTTTTTGACGTGCGCCTTGCGGGCACTCGTCTTTTTGCGCAGCCTCGTGTGGCTCTCACGAGCCAGCGGCGTCTTTCCGCGACCGCGCTGCAAACCCTCGGAAACGGCCCTTTCCTCACCACCGTGTGTATTAAGCACGCCGTCACTCTCGGCGTCGTCAAAGTCGTCGCCGGTGGCGCCCTGGATTGAGGGCGCGCTGGTCACTCGGTCGCGCAGCATTGCGTTCGAGGATAGCATCTCTGGATAGACAGCGTCTGCCGACTGTTCGTCGTACCCGTGGCTGGGCGACGGCTGCTGAGCAAGATGCAGGCTGGTCATAGCCTTGCACGCATGGAGCACAGCCGGGCTGTGGCTCTCGCCGTGCTCGTCGTCCAGCTGGTTCTTACGGACGACGCCGTTGACGTTGCTGTGTCTGCTTATGGCCCGGCTCGTGGACTCGGCATCTCTCGGGTCGTCGCTCGGTGCATGGCTGTGCGAGGCTGCGGCTACTGCGGCGGCGGCTGCTGGTGCTTGGCTAGAGTTCTGGAGATTGACCTTTGCGTTTGGTGGAAGGTTCTTTGGGCGCGAGTCGCCGCTGGTTTTGAGCTGCGCGTGAATAGCATTGGCCTCATCGGCTTCTGCCCAGTTTCTGCCCGGCGACCCCTGGCCCTTGGCAGTGTCGTACCCATCGGCGTAGTCCATGTCGCTCATCTCCGAGTGCGACCCCATGATAAAAAGCGGCTGGCGCGCCTGCTGCCTGGATTTTGGAGGAGTAACAGCTGGGTGCTTCTGCGAGTCCCTGCTTCTCTGCGACGCCTGCATGGAAACAGGGCGATCTCTGGCGCTGTCCTCGTCGCTGCTCTGGCTGGCGCTGCTGCCTGGAAGCAAAGAAGCTCTTGCCGCAGCAGATGGGCCGTTGCTTGAACGGGGATTGGAGGCTGTGGCGACGACTGTGGCTGTGGCTTCGGGGCCATTGGTGCTGGGCTCTGGTGACCGCTGCAAGCTCTTTATGCGTGATCGCAGCGCGTTACTGCGCTTGCCGCCAGAGCTATCGCTGTCTCCGTCCTCCTCGCCATCGTATTCGTCAAATGTACCCACGGTAAACACCATCTGCGCCTGCTTTGCCGATGAGCTGCTGGCCGTGGGGATGCTACTGCTGCCTTTGCGCTCGGTTGCCAGGCTTGTGCTTGCTGACCTGTCGGGCACAGCTGATGGCGATGCTGCTGCCTTTGCGTTTTCGTGCATCCCTTGCGCATCATCCGCTGCTGCAACCGACAGCGTATCTCGAAGCGGACCCGTGCCACGAGCCTTTCCTTTTCTCGAGCCTCTTTTCTTGGCCCCCTTGCCGCTAGCCATTCTGGGCAAAACAGCAGTATGTGTCTCTTTAAACGTAAAACGAGCAGCTGTGGAAGCCTAGTAAACCAATTAGCAATAATAACAATAATAACAGCTCTGGTATGCAATAATAAAAGGAGCGTTTGTTCACGAATATAATGTTGCTGGTAGATAAATAAAAAACTGTTGTTGTTTTGGGGGTAAATGCGAGGCTGTATGGGCTTCTAAAGAATATCAGTGAAATGCGCCGATTTCGCGACTGCTGCAAAACAAAAATACAAAAGAAAGAAAATGAGAAAAAAATAATAAAGAGAAACTAAAACAAGAGCGCTGTTGCTGCTGCTACAAAAAAACCCAAGACAAGGGGAAAAAGAACGACAAAGACGTTTTCAGGTAAGAAATTGGTGTTACAAAGCTTTCGTGGCAAATTGAAGGCAAAGAAAAAATGACAAAAAATGGTCGTGACCAAAACTAGAAAAAGGCCTCTTTTTGGCTTGTATTTTCTTGTTTCTGATTTTCAAAAAATAAAAAAATCGGTTCAGAGATTTATTACATGTTGTTCCAGAACACGCGGCCACTGGGTGATGACGGGTCAAGGAAGACCTATGATGCCTGTACAGGCGCTGTCTTTTGACTTTTTGTCTGTCTCTGCCCATGTCTCCACGAGGACCGATACAGGGCGACTGACGTCGCTATTATTATTATTATTTTTTTGCAAAAAGCGCTTGGCAAACGCATCAATCAGTGCTGCTGATGCAATCTGCACCGCATAAAAGGAGAAATCGCTCTCCACATGCTGCATTAAACCTCGCCTTTTTAATTTCTGACCACAGCACCCCGTTCTTTTGCTTCACTTTACTTTATTCTGCTTTTGTTGTTATTATTATTATTATTACCACATTGACCAACCTAGTATTCAGCTTCCTGTTTTCTTCTTACTGTTCAGCACACATTTATAAAGCCTAGCATTAAAAAAGCCCGGTCACCTAAAATGAGCGATTCTGCAAAGCAAGACGAGCTCATTCAGAACTGGCTAGCAGTCAACCCTGGAACCGAGACCCAGGCCAGGTTCTATCTCGAGGCCAACAACTGGGACCTGAACGCAGCGCTAAGCAGCTTCTACGAGCAGCCGCCGCTGTCTGAGGGTCTTCCGGCAACAAACCATGGCGATGCCGCGCTGCCTCTCGACCCTAATCTGGTTGCCTCTACCAGCCCAGGCGCCAATCTCCCAAGCGCCGCCCCTGTGATGTCAGCGGGACCGGCCGTGGATGCATCTGTTGTGCCACCGGTACCCACGACACCCTCGGCGTCTGTGCCTCGGCGTCGGTACGGGTCGGGCGCGCGTATTGCTACGCTTTCGTCGATGGGCAACAACGAAGACAATTCCCAGGAGTGGTATGCTGGTGGTGAGCACAGCGGAATGGCCGTCAAGCCGCCGGTCAAGGATGGCGGCGGCGACGGCGGCGAGGGTGGGTCGCTTGTCGATCAGATTATGCGTCGTGCGGCCGAGGGCAGCGCAGCGGCTTCTTCCGGGATGGATGCCGATGGGCCTAGGAGCGAGGAGAAAAAGCCCTCGTACTTTACCGGGCATGGAAAGGCACTGGGCAGCGCAAGCGATCCAGCGCCACCTACAAGCAAGAAAGCGTCGACGCATGCATCTGGCCAAAGCACAAGCAGCGACGCCCAAGGCCAGGCAGAGGATGAAAACGAGATTGCTATTCGCGAGCTGACGTTCTGGAGCAACGGCTTCAGCATCGGTGATGGCCCCCTGCACAACATCGAGGACCCTGTCAATCGCCAGAACCTCGACGCGATTCTGCAGGGCCGCGCACCGCTGGACGTGCTTAACGTGCGTCCCGGCCAGCAGGTCGAGATGAAGGTCATAGACCGTCGCGGCGAGGACTTTGCGCCGCCAGCACAGCCGCCGGCCCAGCCGTTCTCAGGCCAGGGCCGTCGTCTGGGCGGTGTTTCGCCAACGGCGCCAGCAACGGCGGCCGACGCAGCAGCGTCGACTGTCAGCGGCAGAGACATTGTTCTGGATCCGGAGCAGCGCACGGTGCAGGTGCAGATCCGTCTGGCGGACGGCTCGCGGCTGGTTGTCAAGGCCAATCCGTCGCACACAGTCGGCGATCTCAGGGCGTATGTTCTGTCGCAGCGCCCCGAGTCGGGCAGCCGGCCGTTTGCGTTCAAGACCATGATGCCGCCCAAGGTGCTGAGCGATGACTCGGTGACGATTGAGCAGGCGGGCATTGCCAACGCTGCGATCGCTCAGCACTTTATCTAGGCAAAGGCAGCTAGGGAGAGGAGATCGGCTCTGTGTCGGATAAATGGTCTCCTGTGTTTTCCCAGCACTGGCAAACGCAGCTGTGATTGATCCATCTTTTTTTTTGTTTTTTTGAATTGAGATCACCGTTATTAAAAACCAGTGGTGACGCCCGAGCCACGCAATCGCTCTGGTGTGCAAGGGTTGGCTGCCGGCGTTTTCCGGTATGAGCGGGGGTGAGAGGCAGAGATAAGTTCGATCGAGGGTTTCCGACGCCTGGTCTCTGCTGTTTCGAAGCAGACAGGCGGGCTGACATGTGCTCGGGGCCAGCACATACGGGGAAATAAGACCCGCTCTGCGCACTGTTCATCGACAAATCGGGAGGGGGGGGTCGGGCAGTGCTGCAAGTACACGGAGCAGGCGCAGCGACGCTTAGAGGAAAGTTGATATGGACGCAGATCGAAGACCTGGGTTACAACGAAAATAAAAAATTGCCGCACTGCTATTTTGGGGGAGGCGATTCGCCCTGTGACGAAGAAAATGCCGCTGGGCTGTTAGCATAGCTTTTTTTTTTTGCAAATGCGATTATTTTTTTATCAACTGGTTGCTCGGTGCAGAGCGTTCCACTTGTTTTTTTTTAGCAGAAGATAGGATATGTCGATATGCTATAAAAGCGAAAGCATCCTGGCCAGCCCAGACATGCGGAAGACATCGTTGTGTAATATTTTGCTGTCGATTATATATTTTTTTTGCACCTTGTCTGTTCTTTATTTGGCTGCTTGTTGCACCGCTCTGGCTTCTTTTTTTAGCAGAAACAAAAAAGCTGTCTGAGCAGCCGTAGCCACGCAGACGTACTTCAATTAAATAGAAAACAATTTTTTTTTTGCTTACACGTTTATTTTTTATAGTTTTATTTTAGGGAAAAAAATAGACAATAAACAAACAAAAACTGCCTTTTATAGTACCATCATCTTTTCACCACGTGCTTTTCTTGCTGTGTCTGGTTGACAAATGTACTCGATGGTTTCTCCGCAGCCCCGCTGGCGGCCGTTCAGCAATCCTGCGCCGCTGGGCAACTCTGGCTTTGCAGTGTCGACGTTTGTCAGTGCGCTTCACACCGGGGCCATCGGCATAGCATCGGGCGCGCCTCCCAACATTGTGGTTGGACTGGCGCTGTTCTACGGCGGAATGGCGCAGATCATCGCCGGCGCATGGGCGTTTGCGTCGAACAACGGGTTTGGCGCCGTGGTGTTCACCTCGTACGGCTGCTACTGGCTATCGTACGCGGCAACTCTCGTACCGGCGTTCGGCATTGGCCAGGCGCTGGGCAGCGTCAGCGCCGACGTCCGTGCGCAGTCTCTGGGCATTTTCTATCTGGTATGGGTGCTGCAGACGTTTATTTTCGTGCTGGGGTCAATGCGCAGCAACTGGGGCACGCTAACGCTGCTTGTGTTCCTGCTCGCAACCAACGTGCTCACGTGCATCGGCAAATGGACACAGAGCGAAGGCGTGCTGCATGCCAGCGGATACGTCGGTCTGCTGACCGCCGTTGTGGCCTGGTACAACGTCGCAGTCGACATGCTCAACAAAGAAACGTTCTACGTTGATCTGCCCAACCCATCGATCGGCGCAACAAACGCGCTGCCCGAGGCAATCGAGCCCGCCGTGCACACGCCGTTTTTCCACGACGCCGCGCACTTCCACAAGCCAGACCACCACCACCACGCGCATCCGCATGCGGCGCCGCACAAGCTCGAGGGCCGCACGCCCGGAAACCACTTTGAGTTTGTCTCGTCAGTGCCCGGTGTCGGCTCGGCTGCGCACCCGCTCAGAGACGTCGGCTCGCGCGTGCGCAGCGGCAGCATGCACAGCGTCGGCTTTGACGACCACATCAATGTGCGCACTATCGTCGCAGACGTCGCCTTGCCGCCGCCGCCGTCGTCGCCACCGCAGCCTGCAAGCAGCGCGTCGGGGCAGTCGGACTCCACAACGGCTTCCAAGAGCGCGGTCAGCAGCGACGAGATCACCCAGATCGTCTAAAGCAAAGCCAAACTGCATCATATATCATCGTTTTCTATTTCTCTTGTGCATTCTGCACGCATGGCATTCTAACAAAGACCTGTAATCCACTTTTGAAGTTGTAACATATAATTAGAAATACCCACGAAATAAAGCGGGGGGGGGGCTAAAAGCCAGTCGCAAACGAAAAAGAAAAGAAAAAAAACCCCGAGCGGCGCTCTTCGGCGCAATGCCCTTGCCTTACATGATAAAGATAGTGTTCATGTCCATCAGACGGCCCGTGCTGAGCTGCGGCACCTGCGTGTACTTGGGAGCCAGGCGCCGGCGGATGTCCTGCAGCAGTTGCACGTAGGTCTGGTGCGGGTTGGAGTTCATGCTGGACACAAGCGCGTGCGACATGGCGCCGGTAAACGCCAGGTCCTCGGTCTTTGTGTCTGCCGACGTCTGGTCGTCCTTGCAGCCCGAAAACATGATGACGTCTCCCATCGTGCTCTTGGTGCGACGCGATTTTTCCAGCTTCTGGTCGCCGGTGGCAAACATCTCCA
Source organism: Coemansia sp. RSA 485 (assembly GCA_027577815.1). Taxonomy (NCBI): domain Eukaryota; kingdom Fungi; phylum Kickxellomycota; class Kickxellomycetes; order Kickxellales; family Kickxellaceae; genus Coemansia; species Coemansia sp. RSA 485. The sequence continues at coordinate 9,376 of JANBRK010000069.1, read as the reverse complement.
GCGACTTGGTCAGGCCCTGCAGCGCGCCGCCCAGATCGCCCTTGAGGTACTTGTTGCCGGCCGCCATCAGGCCCTTGCCGACAAACGAAATGGCCTTCTCGTTCTTGAGCTTGCCCATATGGTTGTACATGAACGGCAGGTCCAGGGCTGTGGCCGAGTGGCAGCAATCAAAGATCGCCGTCAGCCGCGCGCCACGGGGAAGTGGGCGCACCATGATGGCGTTCATGTCGTCGTCGATGATTTGGCCCCTGCTCTCAAAGTCCACCGGGCAGATTGTCTCGTCGTTGCCGTCGATTTCGTCGCCCGTCCTGCTGGCAACCACGTTGCCGTGTCCCGAGTAGTGGAAGAAGAACGAGTCGTTCATGCGCGCGTCGCTGACCAGCCACTTCATCGCCTTGATGATGTTCTCGTGCGTCGGCATGCGCCGCGGGTTGTCACGCTGGTCGTCCGTCAGAATAACCATGTCCTGCTCGCGGAACCCAAAGTGCTGCGTAATAAACTTCTTCATGTTGTGCACGTCGTTGATGCAGCCCTTCAGCAGATGCTTGGTGTTGAAGTAGTTGATGCCGATAAGAAGCGCGCGCTTGCGGCCGCGGCAGTTGGACAGCTGGACCGCGCTTGCTTCCTGCTGGATCTCCTGCGGGATGTTGTATGTCGGAATCTGCCCATGCCCCGGCTGACCCTGGCCCTGGCCCTGGCCCTGTCCCTGGCTGTAGCCCTGCCCAGACGGCGGTGCCGGAGTCTGGTGCCAGCCCGGGAAGTTGTTGCCCGCAAAGTCAATGTCCTCGGGGCGATGACGGACAACCGGCATGTTCATTGGCGGAGGCATGCCAAAGCTACCGCCAGGCATCTGGTAGCCGTCGGACTGGGGCGGCGGCCCTGGAGGTCCACCCATGTACCTGTTGCCAGGGAACTCGGCTGCTGGTGGCTGAGACGGGGGTCCGCCGTAGCCCTGCCCGCCGTACGGCATCTGTGGCGGCTGGTCGTAGCCGCCGCTGTTCCCATAGCCGCCGCCTCTGTTGTAGTCGTCGTTGTTGCCGTAGCCACCGCCGTTGCTGTTGTAGCCATCGTTGTAACCGCCGTAGTCACCACCGCCGCTGTATCCTCCAGGGTTCGCCATCGGCATAGGCGGAGGCGGGGACTGCTGCCCGTAGCCGCCAAAGCCGCCGTTCCCGTAGCCGCCCTGGCCGCCACCGTTGTTGTAGCCTCCCTGGCCGCCATCGTTTCCGTAGCCGCCCTGGCCGCCGCCGTTTCCGTAGCTGCTATGGCCGCGGTTGCTCTGGTAGCCGCTGTCATCCATGGGCGGGCCCATCTGTGGCTCTGGGAAGCCCTGCTGGTACGCGTTCATTGGAGGAGGAGGAGGTCCCGAAGGCGGCTGGTAGTTGCCGTTGTACTGGCTGTACTCATCCTGGCCCTGCTCGAACCCTCGATGCTGGTGGTTATACTGTCCTCCTGGATACATTCTAAAGATGAGAGATTTGGAAAAATAAAATAAAATTAAAGTTAAAAAAAACCAGAAAGGTTGTGAAGTCTCTGGATTCGTTTACAAAGCAAGACAAGAAAAAAGTGAAACTTTAAAAGATAGTAATAAAAAATCCGCTGACAAGAAAAAAAGGAAAGAAAGCGAAGACGAGGAAGAAAAACTGTGACAGTATTTTAAAGGCGTTTAGTGACATCAATCCTGCTGATTTCCGGCGTTTGGATAAAGAAATGTCGCTGCAGGAGCAGCAAGCAGCACAATGCTCAATTCCAGCAGTCAGAAGCAGAGCGGCTTTTTGTATTTCTCAGGCTTCTCCGTCTCACCTTGGCGCAAGAAAATGTTTGGGACTGGCGCACACGCAGTGGCCATAGGTCGTCTGCTGCTGCTGCTGCCACCAACGACATCTCTCTGTTTTTGAGATTTCGCTTTTTTCGCACTGCGCAAAAGACGAGTAAAAAAAGCAACACCCCCAAACTCAATCACGTGGCGCAAGCTGCATTGTCCCCATAGCGCCAACCACCGAAGAACGCTGCGCACGCTCCTTAAAGACGCGCTCGCTGGCTGCAGCCAAAGAACAGACAAATTTGTGCGGCTCGTACGATATACCGTGTTTCTGATGGTCCTGTACTTTTATTGTTGATGGCCAAAACAGAGTCAAATCTTGTACGTAGACAAAGGCAATACCTTGACGCTCATCTAAATGCCTTTACTGTGTTTCTAGTGGGCTGTGCGCGCCTTTACAGGCTGCGCAACGCCCGGGGCTCTCAGTAGGCTGGTAGAGCATACATGCTTTCTCTAACCTCAATCTCAACCAAAAAAAAACGAAGAGTGGAATTATTTGTTGCAAAACCAGCAGACATGCCGTGTTTTATGCGTGACCTTCAACCGCAGCACGAAAAAACAAAAAAAACCATTGGTTTTATTTAGTTTGCGCCTTGCCCTCTTTTTGCTCTTTTCGTGTTTTTGTTGCGGTTTAATTGAATATTTTTATCTATTAATTTTCAATTAAGCAAAAAAAACCTGCGAAATGTCGAAACGCTCCTATTCCTCTGCCAACCTTGCCGAAGACGGGCTTGCCAATGGCTCGAAAGCATCGCCACCGGGTCCTTCTGCCGTGATTGAAAGAAGCGGCTACAGCGCCCCGGCCAGCCCGCCTGACCAGCACGGCTACGGCTCTGCTGACGACAACGAGCAGATGGACGGCGAGGCAATGGACACAAGCGGCTATCCGCATAATGAGGACGACTACAGCGACTCCAGCGAATATGGCCCTGGAACGCCGCCAGCAGATCCCCAAGAGACCATCGATCCCGGCTCTCTGACGGGCCTTGTGCCAAGCAGCGTTATAAAGGTGATTGGCGAGCCACAGCATACAGAGGAAGACCCGTACGACATTCTGTCCACAGCCCAGCGCGACCCCTCTGCGGGCATCTTTGGCAAATACGACTTTAGCTATCTCAAGCTCAAGCCCGACCACGAGTCACGGCCGCTGTGGATCTGTCCCAACACCAGCCATATTATCCTGGAGGCCTTCTCGCCCATTGCGGAGCAGGCAATAGACTTTCTCATTGCCATCAGCGAGCCGGTTTCTCGGCCGACCCTCATTCACGAGTACAAACTGACGCCATACTCACTCTATGCGGCTGTATCCGTGGGTCTTGACACAAACGACATCATCGAGGTCCTTAATCGCTTGTCAAAGGTTCCCGTGCCGCCCGACGTCATCAAGGCCATCAAGATGTACACCCGCTCTTATGGCAAGGTGAAGCTGGTGTTGAAACACAACCGCTACTATGTCGAGTCCAGCCACCCAGAGATCCTGCAGCATCTGCTCCGCGACCCGGTAATCATGCAAGCGCGGTTAACCGACCAGGCAGATTCTGGCTCCATGAGCAAGGACGGAATCATCACGCAAAAGTCCTCGCAGATGGGTGATTTGAACATTGGCGGACTGCCAAAGCCCGCTGCTGGCGCCGACAAGGCTCAGGACAAGGAGCAGACCGATGGTTCTGCCGACGCTTCCAAGGAGCAAGGTGCCAGCGCGACAGCTGTCGATGAGGGCGACTTCAGCGTCATGGTCGACCTGGACAAGGATGATGCCGAGGACGAAGACGCGGAAAACACAGTACATGCTTTCCAGATTGACAGCAGGAGCGTCGAAGACGTCAAGAAGCGCTGCAACCTGATCGACTACCCCATGCTTGAGGAGTACGACTTCCGCAACGATACAATCAACCCAAACCTTGACATCGACCTGAAGCCAGCAACCACAATTCGCCCGTACCAGGAAAAGAGTCTGAGCAAGATGTTTGGCAACGGCCGCGCTCGCTCGGGGATTATCGTGCTCCCTTGCGGCGCTGGAAAGACGCTGGTCGGCATTACTGCGGCTTGCACCATCAAAAAGAGCATTCTTTGTCTGTGCACGTCGACCGTGTCTGTGATGCAGTGGAAGCAGCAGTTTATGCAGTGGTCGACCATCAAGGAGGAACAGATCGCGCTGTTTACGCGTGAAGAGAAAGAGCGCTTCAAGGGAGATGCCGGCCTGGTCATTTCGACCTTCACCATGGTCGCCAACGACGGTAAGCGGTCGTATGCGACAGAGAAGATGATGAAGTTTATCACCGAGCGCGAATGGGGAATGCTGCTGTTGGACGAGGTGCACGTGGTCCCTGCCAACATGTTCCGCAAGGTAGTTAGCAACATTGCGGCTCACTCAAAGCTGGGCCTGACCGCGACACTTGTGCGCGAGGACGAAAAGATCGACGACCTCAACTTTTTGATCGGTCCCAAGCTGTACGAGGCCAACTGGATGGATCTGGCAAACAAGGGTCACATCGCCAAGGTCAAGTGCGCCGAGGTCTGGTGCAACATGACGCCCGAGTTTTACAGAGCGTACCTGGAAGAGCCGCTGCGTCGCAAGCCGCTGTTCTACATCATGAACCCAAACAAGTTCCGCACATGCCAGTACCTAATCAGGTTCCACGAGGGTCGCGGCGACAAGATCATCGTGTTTATCGACAGCGTGGCTGCGCTGGAACGGTACGCGACCACGCTTCAAAAGCCGTTTATCCATGGTGGAACGTCGCAGAAAGAGCGCATGCGCATTCTCGACCAGTTCCAGCGCAACCCAGCTGTCAGCACCATCTTTTTGTCAAAAGTCGGCGACACGTCCATTGATCTGCCAGAGGCAACATGTCTGATCCAGGTATCGTCGCACTACGGCTCGCGCCGTCAGGAAGCACAGCGTCTGGGCCGTATTCTGCGCGCCAAAAGACGTAACGACGAAGGCTTCAACGCGTTCTTCTATTCGCTGGTAAGCAAGAATACAAAGGAGATGTACTACTCGACCAAGCGCCAGCAGTTCCTTATCGACCAGGGCTACTCGTACAAGGTTATCACGCATCTGGAAGGAATGGACGAGTGCAAGGATCTGGTCTTTGGCACCATCGACAGTCAGAAGAGCCTGCTCCATGAGGTCAAGCTGGAGGGTGACCCGATCAACGAGGTCATGCCTGACGATCTCGACTTTGCTAGCCGTGGCCGGCGTAAGGTCGCCGGCGGCGTCCGTCGCAACGCGGGCTCCCTCAAGAGCATGTCGGGTGCAGACAACATCGCATACATGGAGTCCAGCGGCGGACGCCCAGCCGGCCGTCGCCCAGGAAATGCCGAGCCCGCCGAGCGCCACAAGCTGTTCAAGCGTCAATACAACATCAAAAAGTAAAGCAACACCACGCCCGTATGTCAATGGCGCCAGCTTTCCTTATTAAACCGGCTTCATTTAAGAAAAGAAAAAGCTTACCAAAACGTCAATAAAAAACAATTGTATTAGTAATAATCGTCTCTCTCGTCAGGTTCTTCGCAGTGGATGGCCGAAAAGTCCGGAAGGTTGTAGAGCCCCGAGGCCGCCAGCTCCTTGCGGCTCTGGATGTAGTCCAGAGTGCGGCGGAAGTAGCCAAGCACGTACGTGTTCATCGGCATCTCGGGCGTATATAGCGCGTTGACATCAGCGACCCCAGAGTCAGCAGCTGCACGCGTGGGCTCAGGAGCGGAGGAATCAAATGCCTCCATGTTCGAAACAGAAGTGCGGATCAGATCAATCAGGTCGTTAATGTACTTTGGCGTGACTGCCAGGCAGCGCCGCTCGTAGTGCATCGTCGACTGATTCAGCAGCTCAACGAACAACCTGACCGACAGCACCGGGTCCATGCACGAATCGGCCACCTTGAGAGAACGCTGCAGATGCTGCAGAACCTTGTCGCCGTTGTTATGCCGCTCGACCGCAGGCCGCTCGTGCTCGACGCGTTCCTCGTGGATGCGCTCAACCTCAGCCTCGTCCTGGCCTGGCTCGGCAGGAGGCGGAATCAGCTCCGAGTAAGGGAGCGTCTTCCACCACAGCTGTGCACAAGCATATGCAATCCGGGTCTGATCTGCACGCTTCAGAAGACGCGATCCGTGCTGCACACACTTGGACACCAGGGTTTCATAGTTCTCGACAGAGAAGTTGCGGCTTGCATGCAGCGCATTGACCACCAGCATCAGGGCCTGGTACTGCGCGCGACTTTCGTTGATGTGCTCCTCATATATAGTGAATGCCTGAACAACAAACTCGTACGCGGCCTCCTCAAGCGCCGGCTCGTCGCGGAATGCTGGCGAGATCGAGGCTGCCTGGGCAGACATAAGGAACAGCTGCAGCGCCAGTTCTGCTGTGTGGGGCGAATCAGAAGAGCGCTCTACCAGCACCGACACCGTAGCCTGGATAAACCGACAAAGCTGACGTACACGCCTGAGCCATTCTGCATACTCTGGCTCATCACTGGCATCAGGTCGCATAGCTGCAAATGGCCCAAAGAGCCGCGCTGCCCCAGAAATAACCGCTGGATACGTATAGCGAACCAGGTCTGCGCCTTGTGAAAATGCATCTCGCACGATGGTCAGCAACGAAAGCTGAGAAATAACGTCGGGACCGCGCACAAGATGGACAAGGCGCGCCAATAAACCTTGCTCTTCTGCAAGATCCTCTTCGTCCAGCGGAGTGCCCGAGTAGGTCTGCTCGGCAGCTGCTCCCGATCCATAGTACCCGCTTGACCGCGGATTGCTGGAAGAACCGCTTGCACCTGAAGCGTCGCCCATAGCACCCTGCTGCAGGCTGCTGGGCTTATTGATCAGCGATGCGCAGAGCCCAGCGATTCCAGACACTTCCTCTTTGGTCGTCATAATTGTGTTGCGCTGCAGAACCGCCGTCAGCAGGGCAACAGCCACGCTCTTGCGGGTGCGCTCGGTCTGGGACTCAAGAAGTGGGCCGTAGTTTGTCAGTTCAAGCACCTTGAGCGGATTCGCGTAGGCACGCAGTGGTCCTAGCAGCAGCGACAGCAGCTGGTTGGACGTCGCTGGGCTGTGCGCACTGTGAGCCAGCTCGCGAGCGCGTGGAAGTGCGCGCACGAATGCTAGCACGTTGTCAACGGGAGCTGTTGGCTGAGGGTTGCAAGAAAGAGACAAACGAAGCATCGACGCGCAGATTGCAATGGCATCGTGCAGCGGAAGATCCGGCCTTGCTTCGATGAGGTTCCCTACATGGCTCCAGAACGAGTCGAACAGCTGGATCAGTGTCGCTAGCTCCTTTGGAATAGGAACGCTGTCGCTCTGCTTCGGTTGCTGGGGCTCGTAAGGCTCGGTCATATCGCCCTCCGGCTCAATAGCCGGGCTTTGTTGGTCACTGGCATCATCAGGTTCCTGCTTTTCAGGCTGACCAATTGCAGATGCAGAAGTAGACGAGATATTGTGAGCGTTTTCATTGACATCCTTATCGACATTTTCGTCATCAGCAGATGCTTCGTCTTGATGCTTGCTACTGGCAGTGCTGGCTGCTGCATCTGCTTTGGCTTCGTCCTCCAGCGACACATTAGAAACGCCTTCCTCGATCTTATCAATACCGCCCTGATCGGGTTTAGCACTGCTAACAGATCTGACAGAGGCAGAGTCGGCCTTGTCTTTGCCTTCGTCCTCGTGTTCAGCGCTGTCTTGCTGCGTATCTTTGCTTTCGTCTTCATCATCAACATCCTTGTCCTTTGATGCTTCTTCGTCTATTGACGCAGCATCCGAACCGACAGAGGGGCTCGCGGACCCAGTGGCTTGAGCCTTCTCCATTTCTTCGCGCCGGCGAGCAGCATAGGTAGCAATGCGGTCGACCAAAGGAATAACAATGTTTTTGATGCTGACCTTGGGTCCAAGCGCGCTGATGGCCTCCATCAGCTGGCCAATGGTGGCTAAATGCCATTCGTCGCTGAATGCCTGCACCAGAGCTTCCATAAGGTACTCCTGGGCCAGTGTGTCTCTGCAGGAGACAACCTGGTTGAGCAGCTTGGGAAGAATCACATCTTCGTACGTAGAGCGCGGAACACCATTTAGCGAGGCCAGACGCAGGAGATTGGACCCAACAAGCGTGCGCAGGTCGCGACGCTCTGCCTCGCGGCGCTCCTTGTCCTTGCTCAGACCCTGGTGCTGCAGACGGACCCACAGCTTGTTCATCTCGACAAAGTTGGTCAGAATAAAATGCGTAGAGTCCTGCAGATTGCCCTCGGGTCCCTCGCTATCGGTGCTCGAAAGAGGCAGATAGTCCTTGGTCATCTGCCCGAGATAGTAGCGCAAAAAGAGACCGCGTGTGGGGTGCTGCACACCTCTGGTCATCTCCAGCATGTCAAGCATGACCTCGCGAACGGGTATCACCTCGTCTGAACCGGCACTATCGTCGCCTGGCTGCTCACTGCTTTCGCGGCCCCGCTCTGCTGGTGCACCTGCCAGGCTCATGTAAGCAGAACCGATGGTAATCATCAGATAAAGGCGCGGAACAATGTTCCCAGCATATTGCACCAGCTCGTACAGGTCGGCCAGGTGGTTTTTTCCAGAAAGGTGTGCAGCACGCAGGGCTCCAATCAAATACTGCATCGCATCAAAGGTTGCCAGGTAGAGCTCGTAGTAGTTCTTTGGCGTCAGAGACGATGTGCGGAGCTCGTTCAGCATCGTCGAGCAGTGCTTGAGACCGTCCATCAGTCGGTCGTTGTCGACACAGCGCTTCATCTGAAAAGCCTGCACCTTGACGGCTTGCAAAGCATCGTCAAGCAGCTTGGACTGCTCGTCGCGCGTGCTCGTAAACACATGGCTCATGTTTTATATACGAACACTCTCTGCTTTTAGAGGCACTATGGAATAACTGCTGCTTCTGCTGCTTGCGTGTGCAACTGGCGCGTCAAGTTAAATATAAAGGGGTATAATAAGGTGGATTTGTTAGCAGATGAATAGCAGGTAAAAATAAAACAAAATTAAATTGACAAAAACAAACGGAGCAATCGAGAAAAAAAAAAAGTTGTTTTCGAATAATAGAGGAGCTTTAAGGGCAAAGTGCTTTTTTTTCACCTTCTTGCGCTGTCGTCGTCATCATCACGTGTGTGTGATGGCATTGAAATCTGCCAAAGCGGTCTGAAGCCGAAAAGCAGCCTGCTCACTCTCGGAAATGGGCGAGCTATGCTGTCGCAGAATCGGGACTAGGTGCTGAGCTGTTTTAAAACCGACTAATTGCAGTACAGGCGCAACTGCTTGGCTAATGCTGACCGTATATTTTGGTTCAGAAAAAGTGAGTCGCGCTGTTCTGTGCTTGCCAGCCAAAATGCACTAAAGATGATCCGTCGAGATCAAATAATTATTTTTGGCGATTAGACAGCTGGGCTGATTGGACGGCTGAGTGGCGTGTTTTTTCTATCTCTTTAGAGCCTGGACACATGTTTCACAAGCGATGATAACCGTCTCCACCAAGCCTGAGTTTTTTTTTTTTTTCGAGCTTCAAAGTTGAATCCTCTAATTGAACGGGTCTTTTAAAACACTTCTTCTATTGCTCACTTCATT
>JANBRK010000068.1:0-41445 GCA_027577815.1 Coemansia sp. RSA 485 | reverse complement strand
TAGTTTGTCCTGGCTGGTGACTACCTCGTTTTCAAGTGTCCGACGTGGAGCTGGTAAATATTGCAATTGTCTTGAACAAAAAATTTTGCTGTTCTGTTGTATGGCTTATCAAACAAAAACGTCTTGAACTAAACAAAAAAACTCCGCTGCAAATTATGTCGCTTCTGTTCCATTTTGCAACTATAGGGCACCTGGTAATCCCAACAAGCGCCGCGAATACTTGCCAGCGGACAAGCAGTTCCTGATCACCCGCAACGTTCCCTGTCTACGTCGTGCCGAGCAGATGGTCTTTGGGCTCGACGATGGGCTTGAGCAAGTTGGCGAAGACGGATGGGTTTCTGCATATGCTGGACACAAGGGAGTTTCTGCACAGGACGACGACGATATTGAAGAGATCGGCGATATTGAGGAGTCCGATGTTCAAATTCCCTCGGCCAAGGAAATTGAGCGTCTGACCAAGGGAATCGAAGAAGTGGAGATCAGCACCAACGAAAAGGATCTTGATACACCTTTGGGACAGGCGGCCGAGGAGAACGAGGACGAAATCGAGGACATCCCGAGCGACATTGAGGATATTCCTGATATCGACGACGAGCTCGAGGGCTTTGGCTCAGTAGAGGATAGCGACCCCGCTGCTGCTGCTGCTGCCAGCGCATCGAAGCCTGACACGGAGACCGCTGGTGAGGTCGAAGACAAGATCTTGCGCACACGTACATATGACATTAGCATCACCTATGACAAGTACTACCAAACGCCCAGAGTGTGGCTGTTTGGATATGACGAGCAGGGCAAGCCGCTAACGACTAGACAGATCTTTGAAGATATCAGCGAGGACCACGCCAAGAAGACGGTGACCATTGAAACACATCCTCATCTGGGAGTGCAGCAGGCGTCGATTCACCCGTGCAAGCACGCTCATGTTATGAAGAAAATCATAGAAAGAGCCGTGGATAGCGGAAGGAGAGAGATCCGTGTCGACCAGTACCTGGTCATTTTCCTCAAGTTTATGAGCAGCGTGCTGCCCACAATTGAGTATGACTACACAATGTCAACCGACATCTAAATCTAAAGAGGCAATGGCCGAGGCATGTGCTTTTTGACGCTTGCAATTCTGTTTTAAACACAATCACCTATATTTTTACCTATAATAATTTTTTTGTCACTGGCAAAACACGTTTTTTTTGCTATGTGACCTCTGATTTTTTTCTGTTTAATGTGTGCATGTCACACGGCCAAAAAGTCACTATGCTGTGTTGTGCTATTTGAAAAGGTCTTCTGACAGACATCTGCAGCTTTTTTATATTTCATTTGGCGGGTACTTTATAGCAGCCAAGTGTTTTGTTTCGGCCCGAGCATAGAAAAAAACAATAAAGAAACGCTGTAAACCATGTGCACAAGACCTGTGCACCAACCGCCGCTACCAAACACTTTTTTTCAAAGCTTTTAGTCCCAGTATCGAAGTGCTGCTTCGAGTCTATACCTTGTTTTTACCCCAAAAAAAAATGTCACCAAGGTTTTTTTACCTGTTTATGCAGCAGCTGACATTTGTAAATGCTTGAGCAGGTAATGGATGTTCAATCGGAGTTGGAAAACGCGGAAACGGCAATTTCCATTATTCGTTTTCTTTTCCTTTTTTGTCTGTTTAATGCATCTTTTTTATTTATTTTATTAGGCAGTTTTATATTCTCCTTTGTCAAAGCGACCTTATTGTACTTCAAAGCAACAGAGGGAGAAACGCGTTCAGGGCTACCGGTTATTTTTTCTTTGCCTCAACAGTTTATATTTTTTTTTATAGAACCAGCAGAAAATACAAAAAACAGAGAAAGCAACTGTTGTTTCTCTTGTCCCGTTTTACATTAGCTTTTTTATATTAATTTTACTTTATTTCTTCAAATATTCTTCCTGGTACTGTGCAGTCGATTGTCTTTATTCGTGCTCTTCCATATACTTTATTTTTAGAAAGGAAAAAAGAAAGCAGTATTCGGACAAACAAACGAAAAATGGCATATATACCCCGAACAGTCGGTTCTGCTACTGCTACAGTTGTGTCAGCTACTGCGCGCGAGGAGAGGACGCAGTTTGGTAGAGCAGATGAAAACCAGCCTGCATCCGGCAGCCACAGTAGTAGTGCATTCGGGATTTTAAGCCAGACCATCAAATCGCCACAACAGGGCCCCATTCAGCTGCCATCGTCCACACGCGCATCGGTAGTCAAAGTCATGTCAGAAAACTCCGCCTTACCAGAGCTGCCGCCGATGCCGGCGCTAGACATAGAGACAACGTCATTTGCAAGCACCACGAGGCTGTCGCACACAGGAAGCATGCATCGGCGCGCAGTATCGGCCGGAAACGAGATCAGAAAAGAACCCAAAGTTGACCCCAAGGAGCTGGCATATGAAGAGCTCAACAATGCACATACAGTGGACCTGGCTGCGACATACGCCCCGCGTACTAAATCCCGATTAAGTTTGTCTGGGTTCCGGTTTGGACGAGGACAGAGTAAAAACAAAAAACAGCAGCAGGCAAACGCGACTAGCTCTCTTGACGTGCCTATACCGCTGGCATCTGGCAAGGGCGCGAGATGGACGGCGCAGGAGGTCAATATGCTTGCCGAGTCCAGTCTGCGGTTTTGGAAGAGTGGTGTTCATGTTGACTTTGCTGCGCTAGCCGTGGATCTGGGACGCTCGCCCAAGGATGTGCGCGACATGCTGGAGTATGTCTTGCAGGGCTATGCGCGGTTTGGAGGCACACCGTCCTGGGCTGACCAAAGCCAGAAGTTTATCATGGGATGGGCAGCTCTTGAGTTTCCCAGAAACCCTCAGCTCAATCCAAATGCTGCAAGCTCACGGTCAAGGAACGCGGGAAGCGTGCTCAAGCTGGAAGCATGCTTTTCTGCACTTAAATGCATGCCGCGCATGCCGCCCAGCACTCCCGTCTTTGCCATCGACGGCAAAGACGGCGTACACAGCAGCCAGAACATTGTGACGGATTTTAGAGAAGGCATGAGACTCCAGAGCATCGAGTCGCAATCAGAAGACGCTGTAAACGAGGCGCACCAGCAGCACGGCCAGCAGCAGACATTGCTCACAGGCCCAGCGTTATCGTCTTCGCCATCGCTTTCCTCTGCTATCAATGTCTTTACTCCTTCTGAAAAGCGCAGCCGTTCTACGGTCGATGCTGTTGGTAGTGGCGGTGACAGTGGCACGCAAAAGTGTGCCAAGTCTCAGAACCGCCCAAAAAGCAGCAACAGCAAGAGCAACAGCAGCGGCAGTATCCAAAAGCCAGGCTCGGCAGCCAATTCCAAGCCTACAACGCCCCTGGCAAACAGAGTGCTGGTCAACGATGATATGGCTGATGACGCAAAACCCTCGATACCTGTCTCTGCCGAAAACGCTTCAAAGGCCGAGTCGAGCTCAAGCATTGCTATTTTTACCGCTGGATCCCAGCCTGTATTTACAGGCGGGCTGAGAAGCCGCCAGACAGTAACCACGCTTAATCGCCCGTCGCGAAGCAGACGCGCACGCCGAAACTCCTTCAGGCATGAGACGGGGTCCTTTGGGTTCAGAGTGGACCTGGATGCTACTGAGCTAATGGCGGGCAGCGCACAATCGGCTCAAGTCGAGCCAAAATCCCGCGAGGTCAAAGAACCCGCGCTGGGTGTTGCAGATCATACATCTACAGCGAATGGCGGCATCACGGAAAGCAATGGCACTAGCTCGAATACTGGGTCAGCATTGGCAGCTGGCAGGCCCAGAGCAAACACCGTGTCGCACATGCAGTCGACTGCTGTTGTTTCTGCCACCGAAGAAAGCCGCCGAACGTCGCGGGACAGTGGCAATATCGACGAGCCGGCGCCGCAGACCATAGCAAACGGCATGCTCGACGACATCGAGCTGTCTCCAGACCAGTCGCGGCACGTTATCGGGATCAGCCAGACCGACGCCGACATAGATGCGCTGTTTGCTGACCTGCCAATGCGAACAAGACAGAAGGTGCGGCAGTTTGTGTCAAAGTTTATAAAGGATTACTCTGCTGATTTTCAGCAGCGCGTCGAGGCCCAGATGGCCGGAAAGGACGGGCTGTGCATCACTGTGGATCACTTTGCGGACTTTGAATACAACAACGATGCGTTTCTCAAAGCCATCGAGACGATCTATCGCTATGTGGGCGGCAGTGTCATGTACACGTGCAACATGTTTTTCCATGTCCAGCTGCTGCATGCCATCCGGCTGGACCGCATTTCGGTGACCGATGAGTCCTGGCTCCGGGTCAATGAGTTTGCCACGTGCGTTTTTAACAAGCGAATCGAGGATGCTCGCTACATTGTGTTCCAGGAGTACACAAGCCAGTCGGAGGAGGATGCTGCAGAAAGCGCCGTCAACGCACCTGGCGGCGCCTGGCACCCGGCTGCGCGCAACGGAAGACTGGACAGCTTTACCGGTAGCGAGGGCAACGAACACAGCTCGCCGTTTGAGCGCGCTTTCTACATGGACAAGCTTGCGCGTCGTTATGTAAAGTTTCTTCTGGATGTCAAGAACGAGGAGATCACACAGCGGATTCGCGAACACGGCCCAAGACCAATGCCGGTAGCGCTCCAGGTCAGCGAAAAAGCAATGGTGCCGCTGGACGTCGAGATCCGAAACATGCTGATTGCGTTTATCTGGGAAGACATCCCACAGTCAACCCTCGAGTCCAAAGAAATCACGCTGTTGCGCGCGCTCGAGCTTTTAAACAGCGAGTTTGCGGAGCGCTGCGGATTCAACGCCAGAGGCCTGCAGTTGGCCCTGAACGGCGCAAGCAACATCGATGCCAATGCTGCCAACGATCCTCAAGTAACCAGTCTGGCCGACCTGCAAGAGTATCCAGGGTCTCATCAGGCGCAGATTCTGGGCAGGACCTTTGCACATTCGTATTTCCACGAGGCCAAATACCGGTTTCTGGAAGCAATGCTGCACGACCACCCGTTCCGGCCGGTCACGCGCGACGAGCTGAAGGAGTGGACGGTTCGCGGCAGCAGCCCATTTGGCGAAGACGTGGATTTCCAGCTCAACACGCGTCTGTACAGATATCTGCGTCGGATACAGATGCGACCAACATCCAAGCAGTGGCTGCAGGCAAGCGCATCGGCAACGCTGTCGATGCTTTGCCGCACGCTGGAAGCCGCGCTACACAAAGACTATCTTGCGCACATCGATATTGATACATACGAGTCCCGCTTTAAAGAAATTATTCTGGATACGCGCGGCGGTTCCTCCAGCACCATGTCTAGTATCGGATTCACTCAAAGTGCCAACGCAAGCAGGCTGCGGCTTTCTGCATTTGGGCGCAGACCAGAGCAGACCTTGTTGCCGGGCGTTGGCCCACGTCCCGCTGGTTCTGCGGCAGTGCGGCATGCATCGCGCCCAATGGCGCCCAGCAGTCTCAGCGCACAAAGAGCAGGCGCAGTAAGCGGTGCTGGATCTCAGGCCGATGTGCCACAGGAAAGTAGCTTTTCAAAGCAGCAGCAGCCGCGCGCAAGCGCTGCAACGGGGCCTTACATGCGAGCACAGGCTACAGACAGCCTTTCTAGCCGAACTGCAGACCACGGATCAGAAAGTAGCAGCCTGAACGGCGCTAAAGCAAATGCGACAGGTAGTCAAAGAACGCCGCTGCCAAAGTCTGTGCACGAGGCAGCAGCCGGAATGCATGTATCTGTGCCGAACGGCATGCCGCACATGGTAGCATCCCACCAGCTTTTGAACGGCGCGTATGCTGCACTGCCTCAGCCCTCGCACATGGTTGCGCCCAGCCCAGCGCTGCAGTATACGGTGCCGGTGTCGGCTGCTGGCTTCCATATGGCTCAGCCCCTGCAAATGGCACACGTGTACGCATCCCACCCCGACCAGCACCAGCACCAGCAATTCCAGCAAATGCCGGTCGTCTATGCGCCAAACGCATCCGCAGCCGCTGGCAGCAGCGCTCTGTATTCGCCGGGGTCCATGGCCATGTCAGCTCAGCATCCCGCCGTTGCTGGTGCTCCACATGCGTACGGGCCACCAAGGTCGGCGTCTTCTGGCCCGCGTATCGACAACGGTGCTGACATGACGATGTTCCTGCAAAAGTTTGAGGAAATGCAGGAGATGATTCGACAGCTACAGCTGCAGCGCGGCCAATAAGACTGTGTGTTCTGAGCCAGCTCTTGTCAACTGGCTTTACAAGAGCAACGATTTGCGATCTTCAACATGCAGGTGCAGGCTTTTCTTTTGATGATTTTAACACGCGTAATTGCGCTGCAAAATAGAAATTTTTTGAGTACGAAAATCTGTCATCGGAGTTTCTTTCTTCGCAGCCAGTTTTGTTCCCGCTGGGTATCAATGGACAAGAGCCCTTTCTCCGTCCATGCACAAAGGGAATCGTCAGGCTCGTCTACAACGAAGAAAAAAAAGTCCCTTTCTCTTCGCGATACTTCTTTTTTTACTTTTTTTTTCTCTCCTTTTCTATTTGCCCATTGGATCCAAGCTCAGACCGCAACTGCACCATGCCCTCGGAAAAGGTACGTGCTGAACGATGACAGGGAGACACAGGTCGGCAATGCGCTTTGACGCTTGCTTTTGCCGAACAATAAATGGAACAGCCGTTGCTTTTTTTTTGAACAATGCTCTTGCGCGTGGTCTTTGTCAGCCCTGGATAGGAGCTGGCTTTTGCTTCTTTCTTCTTTTTGACCTTCGTAACTTTAAATATTTGTTTATTCGCAATATATATACTGACGCACGCTACTGTTGTCCCTGGAAGCATTGCCATCCACGATTGGTCGCACACTCTTTTCTTTTCTCTCTCGTCTATTTTTTTGTTGTTGTAGCTACAAACACATCGAAGCGGGATGTCATATATACCGCGACAGGTCCCAAAGAGCCCGCAGCTTTATCAAAGCCGCCACCAGCGCAGCCATAGCCAGCACAGACACAGGAGAGGCTCTTCTTCCGCAGGTCCCTTGCAGGGTCCGCGCTACAAGGCCATTGACCAGCCGGTATTCATCCATCGCAACACAAGCATTGTCAGGCTAGAAACCGCAGAAACTGATGTGCAAAGTATTTCACGCAACTCGGCAGGCGTTCTCAGTATTGGCCGCGAATACAGCAACAGCAACACACGGCCTTCGACAGAGCTTCAAAGCAAGACAGGCAAAAAATCTGTCAGCCACGCTGGTCGACACTCTATCAAAAGCAACGGCCGCACGATGCAGCCAGATGCATTATTGCCGCTCACGCGCACAGAAGCAGATGTGAATATACCTGCAACCGGCGCCCGCAGCTGGCTGGGCATTCCCAGAGTCAAAATCCTGTGGAGTGTTGCAGCAGATGCATCGCCAAAGCAGAATACCAGTGCTACTAGAAGCAACCAAAAGACACAATTGCCTCAGCCATGGGCATCCGCGGATCTGGACCTGCTGGCCAGGACCAGTCTTGACTGCTGGAAACGCGGGCGTCAAGCGGACTGCGAGAAAGTTGCCAAAAGTCTGCAACGCTCGGCCAAGGATGTCAGAACCACGCTTCAGCTTATGTTGCAGGACTATGTTGTTTATGCTCGAAAGACACACTGGGCCGTTGACCAGGCCTTGCTTATCAACGAGTGGGCTGCTGCAGAGTTTCCCAAATGCGCGGTCCTCAATGCCAAGCAGGCCGAACGCCAGAAAACGTGCGGGTTGGCCGCTGTTGAAAAGTACATCTCGGTTCTTATGTGTCGATCGCACAAGGCTGTGCATTTGGAATCTCTCGTTGACATGAGCGCTTACAAAAGAGATCTTAGCAGCACCCAGGCAATACATCCACAGCAAACGCCCAGCGAGCCCGCAGATACAAAGGATTGCAGCGTCGATGTATCCGAGGCAGCACAGAGTATCAGCGATTTGCCTAATTCTATCGAGGCCGGTGACGACTCTATTGAAGCCGAGCAGCCTATTGAGCGGACCAAGCAGTACTACCATCTTTTCACTGCCGGCGGCAGCGAGACGCCCTCTGCACAAACACGTCCAACCACTGCGGATGCAGCCGATCGACCCAGGCAGTCGTCGCGCAAAAGCATCAATCTAATGACTCGCAACTCTCGAAGACGCAAGCAGCGCACACGCAAAGCGCAGCCATTGCTCACTTATCCACCCAAAGATCCACGGAGCTCGGCAACTACGGCCGACAGTGCGCAGGTCAGCGAGGGGCCAGCAGAATTGTCTCAGAGCCCAGCAAAGTCCAACGCATGCAAAGAAAATGCAATGGCGGCGCCGCCGCAGCCAGAGAAAGTCATTTCGGCGCACCCAAACAACCACACCATTGCTATTCAGAAATTCACAGACGTCATCGACGACAGCTCCAACGACGCTGAGCTGTCTCCGGAGCTGTCAAGGGACACGCACGACATTAGCCGGCTCGACGGCGATATCGACATGCATTTCTTTGATGTCACAGCTGCGCATCGCAGGTTTATCCGAAGCTTTGTGGATGGCTATATCGAGCGGTATTTTGATGCATTCTACTTCCGCATTGCTGCTAAAGGCGCTGGCCCTGGCCGACTTTGCTATCCACTGCAGGCATACGTCTACACTCACCAGAGCATCGCCGATGCCAGCCTCTTGTCCGAACTCGAAAAAGATATGCTGTTGTTCAATGTAATGGACTTTTATGATAGTCAACAGCGAAACAAGCGGAGCACCCACAACCCAGACCTAAGCAGCTGCAATCGCCATTTCCACATGTGTCTTCTTCGTGCTGTTGAAAGATGCAAGATATACGAGAACGACGCCAACTGGCCAAGTGTTGACGCCTATGCCACGGCCGTTTACAACCGGATCATCGAAGACATGGGGTTTCTTTTCTCCGAAGGCCAGCATAGCAGCTTGGCAGAGTTCTCGCCAAGTAGAGAAGCCGCGCATGCAGAAACAGAGTCTGAATATAGAGATATTGCTAATCGTCTGACGCCGTTCAAGCATCGGTACTATCTGGGAATCATGGCAACCATGCTTACAACAAAGTACATCCAAAAGGCTGGTCGCCGTTCATTTCTCGAACGGGCCTTGCTTTATGGATACCGACCGGTCCCTACAGCGATTGATTTCGACAACAACCTTAGCGAAGATGACCTAGAAATAGAGCTGGAGATGCCGTCCTCCGACGTGGCCATCCGCGGAGAACTGCACAACATGGTTATGGAGCTGATGCCAAATGTTTCCAACGAGTCTACCATGGTTGCCATGCAGCGCTCCATCGAGGTTTACAACAAATCAATCGTCGAGTACATCGATGCGCAGAACAACGAGGTGAGCAGTGCATTTGTCGAAGCAGGACGAGCGGTGGAACGAGGATACGCGGACCAGAATGTGCTGGAGACAATCAGGCAGTCGGGCGGCACAATGACAGTCGAGACAGCGTGTATCTTGGCGCGCTGGCTAAGCGATCTGTGGTTCGACCGGCTCAAAAAGACTGTTTTGCGGGCGTTGATGGTCGACCACCAATTCAGGCCGGTTCCTCTTGCAGACGTGCGACGCTGGATCTTTGAGGACCGGTCTCCAAATGGCAAATGCATCGACTTTATTCTGAACACCAGGCTGTACAACTATCTGAAAAACATGCGGGTGCTGATGAACGAGACCAAATGGCTGTTTGCAAGCGCAGCAGCCACGCTGAGAGTCATAGAACTGGTGTATGCGCAGGTCCAGAATAAACGCTTGCTAGAGCATGCCAGCGTAGAAGGATATGCTAGGAGTTTCGGCGAGTTTATCACCAAGCACACAGTCGACGCACGCAAGGTGGGTTGCAGATCGGTTCAACCACACACGGACTCGGCGTGTTCCATGACCTGCGCTCTAGCAATGCTGCCAAATAAAGATGTGGACTCGGGTCTTGATACAGGATCAAAGCAAACGCCAGAGCAGCTCTGCGCAGATAGTTTTGCGCAACCCAATGGCGCTTCTCGAGACTGTGCTACAGGTAATCGACAGCTTTTGGCAGAGGAGCGCTTGGCTGTTTTGGAGCTAGAGGTTGCCGATATTCGCAAAAAGATCCAGGGCGTGTCTGGAATGCAAAGCGATATTAACGAGATACTTGGCATTCTGAGGGCAAAAGCTGGCTAATCTTAACCCAGAAATACGTTTTTTTTTGGTTTGACACATTAATTTTGTATTGCTATCTCACTATAAATCTAGACTTGAAACGAAGTGAGTCCAATGTTGTGGTCTCCTCCCGTAGTGACCATCAATGGGCCTGCTGGTTTGTCAGAGTTTACCAATGCAACTGACCAGGTTACAGACTTGTGAGGTCTGAATATCTGGGGGGTCTCTATGTTGCATTTGGCGTATCGGGTGTCCCAGATCGCAACAACGTTGTCCGAAGCAGCGCCATCCTGGTCCCGGTGGGACGGGCAAAACACCAGGCCGCCAGATGGATGCCAGGCAGGTCGTATGTATTCAGACTGTGTGCGAGCGGTGTTTCTTCCTAGACACAAAACTGGCTTTTTCTTGACTCCGGTTTGTCTCAGGTCGAAAATCCGCAACTGGTCGCTGTTTGAGCCACAGCTCATCATCAGAAGATTCCCATTGACAGGGCTCGGGGAGATACTGCCAATCACGCAGCTTTGGTAGGCACATTCGCTGACCAGCCGGCCGCTCTGGGCATCGTTCACAAATATACGGCCGGTGGCAGAGGCTGCAACCACAAAGTTTCGCTGGCTTTCGTGACATAGCGCAGAAATACGCGATCTAAGCTCGCACTCCATAGTGAGCGTATCGTTTACCCGGGTCACCTTGCCGTGCTCGACACGCAGCGACTGCAGCAGAACGGTTCTTTGGGCGGCTGTGCCACTGAGCATAAACGCATTCTCATAGCCGTCTGACGAACTTTTGCTCTCAAATGCCATGCCCTGAATCACAGTGATTGACTGGTCAGGGTCCCTGCTTGCGCCGCTCGACGGGATATCTTGCCAGCGTTGAACAGGCAGGGCGTTTATTCTGTTAGAGCGACAGGACTCGGCAATGCCTAGAAACATCGGCTCTGACTTGGGCGTGTCGGATGACCCGGTTCTGGAGGCCTTCGGAATCAGCGCAAACACCGATGGCGATATCTGAGCTATCTGCTGAACATACTCTGTTTCGAAATAGTCGGCCTCGAAAAGCTTGATTCTGCTCTGCTCGCGCGGGTTCCAGAACTGGACCGTGCCATCCAGCCCATAAGCAACGACTGCCTGCTCCTGCATCCCAGGAAGCGTGCAAGCAAAGGCCTCTCGCGGCTTGCGTTTGAACGCGGTTAGCAAGCGCGTGTTGAATTGGTAAGGCCGGGCGGCTTTAGGGTTTAGTTGGATTTCGTTGTCACCGTTGGATTGATGGCTTCGCGAAGCAGTAGAAGAAGGGGCTCGGCTACGGCTACTACGGCTGGCTGTTTCCGACATTACATGATCAAGAGGATCTGCCAGCCGAGCGCTCTTCGGTGCGTCCCAAGAACGTGTCTTGTCTTTTTGCTGATCATCGTAGCCAGATGTGCTTTTTGCAGGGGCTTTATAAGAGCTGGACTGTAGGTTGTGTGATAAGGACCGGCGAAGATTTTCTGGCGACCCGTCTACAGATGCCTTGCTTTGAGCTTCCAAGATCTGGAAAATCGCTTTCGTTGCGTTGTGCATCTCGTTGGATGCCATTTCAGCAAGACGCCGGTATTTTCGGTGCCGCCTTCGGTTGCGATCATACACGCCCTGTAACCGATCTATACGCGCTTGGAAGTTGTCCGTGGTGTTGGCCATTATTGTATCGATCACGCTTTCAATCTTGTCGGACTCGGTGCCGCTACTGTCTTCGTCAACTGGCTCTGTTCTCGATGAAACGCTGTCCTTTGCCTGCGCTTTGTGAGCTTTGTGAGCTGGTGCTTCGTGGATGCCATTGGTGGATCTAGATGCAGGTACAGATGTTCTAACCGATGGCAGTGGTGGCGGTAGCAGCGATGTCGGTGTCGGCGGTGACCAGCTTCGTAGGCGCTTTGTGGGCGAAAAGCCACTGGACCTGCCGCTGGTGTCTGCAGTCAGGTCAGGTATGCTAAACGAGCTGCCGTTTCCTGCATGATGCGTCTTGACGCGGGCCGGCCGGCTGGTTTCCGACGGCAAAGAACCACCACTCCGGTAGGTGCTTCTGTTTGCAATAGCAGCGGGTGCATAGCTGTGGCTGCTTTCTTCGGCTGACGAAGGCTCTGACTTTATACTGATCACTGGCTCCTGGCTGGGGCTCGAGTCAAACAAGCCAAAGCGGCCGAGCTTTCCCATTTTTTTGCCACTCTTGGAAACTGAAGAAGACGCAATAGAAACAATAGATAATAGATAATTTTTTTATAAGAAACAGAAATGCAAAGCTAGCAAAGCTAAAATGAATCCTGGAATTCAGGCAGAAAATAAAGTTTTGCTTTTTTTTTTGCTAAAACAGAAAAAAGTGTTTATGCGCAGTACATGCTTGAACAATCGGTTAAAAAATAATGTGGAATTTTTTATCTCAAAGTTAAAAAAGAAAGCGCAAATATGTGAAAAGGGGGGAGAGTGTGAACGTAAATTGATTGGAAGGAAAAAATTAACTTGTTAGTGGCAGCATCCAAAGCCAACAAAGCGGATCCAGTACCAGGTGCTACCGAAGAAGCGGAAGGCCGAGAGACCAGCGACGGACCAGAAGATAAAGCTAAGGTAGGGGTTATGCGAACCGGTGCTGTCGAGCTTGGTGGTGACGTCCTGGAACCACTCGGACGAGATGACCATGGCCAGCACAGTGTTGGTGCTCATCCAGGCAAGCACGAGAGAGGTACGGAAGATCTTGTTCTGATCCTCGCGCTTGGTGGCCGCATCACGCTTGCTAGGCGTCTTGATCTCAGGGTGTCTCAGGTTGGACAGCCAGCCCTCGTAGTCGGCGTCAATATCGGCATCGTCGGAGGCAATGCTGAGGTAGACAAACTCTTTTCCGTCCTTCTTTGAGGCCTTGGCATCGCCGAGATCGGTGGCAATGGCGGTGTCGCCCTTGGTTCCCCAGGACACGTCGTGGGTGTTGCAGAAGGCGTAGACCATCAGGATGTTGATCGACGACGGCAGCCACAACGTGTACTGGATGAACGAGGTGAACATGTGCCAGGGCTCAAAGTACAGGAACGAAGAGAAGAAGTAGACGCCGTAGGTGGCAGCCATCGAGATGATGATGTCGCGGAATTTTTCTTGGTCCAGCAGGTTCTTGACGCCTCCGTCGTAGTCGGTGTGGACCGCGGTGTAGACAACGCCGTACAGGGCAACGTAGGTGATCAGAATCATGATGACGGTAAACAGTGCGACGCTCAGACGGTAGATGGCCTTTGTGCCCTGCGGGCGGTTGCCCAGCGACAGCACAAACTGCATGATCAGGGCCAGGATGTACAGCTCGCGGAAAACCTCCATGACATAGTAGCCGGCGCCGTGGAAGGGGTCGGCGTTCAGGCTAATGGGCTCGACACCAAGCCTTCCCTTGCGCGAGTCGTGGATGGTCTTGACGTTCTGCTCGAGGAAGTAGTAGGCCAGATAAAAGTTGGCAATGGCAAACCACGAGAAGATCATGTTGATGGTCTGGTACAGGAACTCGACGGTCAGTAGCACACGGCGGTACAGGCTGTGCGAGGTGCCGAACATGCGCCACCAGTGGACAATAGCATAGAACGCAGCAAAGAACGAGCCGTTGAGCCAGCGACGGCGCTGGGAAATCAGCTCGCTGAGGGTGTCGGGAACGTCGGTGACAGCCTTGGCGTTCTTGACGTAGCGCAGCACGTAGTTGCACTTGCGCTTGGCAACCAGCTCAAAGCACAGGATACGATCCTCGGCCAGGTACATGTTTGCCTCGAAAATGCCACTGTCGGACCCGGCCGAGTGCATCAGCTCGCCCTTGAAGTAGGACGACAGCGGGCCGTTGCCTGGCGACGTGTCCTGCAGCGCAGAGAAGCGGTAAGCGGAGAACGCACCTGGCAGCACCGAAATGTAGCCAAAGATGGACTCGAGCGGCTTGTCCAGGATGTTGGAGATCTTGTACTCGAAATTCTGCGCGGCAACCAGAGGGTTGGTGAACACGTACTTGCAGCCCTTGCCCAGATCAGCGGCAATCTCACCGCACGCGCCGGCAACGCGCTCGTCGTGGTCAAAGCTCTTCCACAGGTGGTAGATAGACGTGCTGGTGGGCTTGGTGCCGACATCGATAAGCACGCACACGCGCGGGTTCAGCACCGTGGCGAACGCGTTGAAGAACCAGCGATGCGAGTTGATCTTTTTGGCGTTCTTCTCCTTCAGACAGAACAGAACCTGCACCGGAGGCATGTTCTGCTTGGCGCCCAGCTGGTTCATGTTGGCGTCCAGGCACACCTGCGTGGTGTACTCAAACACGTGCGCCTTGACCTCCTTGTCGCCGACCGTGTTTTTCATCACGTCGGGCTGGTACGCGCCGACGAGGCCCAGCACCGAGAGCACGCGCGGGTGGATCTTGCTGCGACCATCGGCCACGATGCACACAACGACCTTCTCCCAGGCGTTGGGGCCCCACATGCGGCTGTTGGTGCGCGAGCACAGATGCGCAATGTTCTTCATGACTGCTGCAAAAGTGCGGTTGAACAGGATCTCGTCCTCGTTGTACATGGTCAGCACGATGAACAGCTCGGTCTCGCGGCCCATAAGCGCTGGCCGCAGGTTGTATCCCTCGGCCTTGAAGTCGTTGGCGTCGCACGTAACAGCGCTGTAGCGCATGTGCGTAAACTCCTTGCCTTCCTTCAAGCGGCAGTCGGCCAGCAGCGCCCTGGGCACGGGCCTGTCGATGATCAGATGGCCGGCCGTCAGCTCAATCTTCTTGAGCTTGTGGCGGCGCTGCGACTGGAAGTGCTTATACTTGCGCGCGTTGGGCGGCGGCGCCTGCTGGCTGTCGTACAGCTCAGCAATGGCCGGGTCCGGCGTCGGCATGATGCGCGGGTCAAACTTGACGTTCGACGCGTCGCCCAGCTCGCGGTTGATGCTGCCGTGACCGTCGTCGGTCATCACCGGCGTCGAGGTGACCGAGCGCGCCTCGTGCAGACCGAGCGACTGGTTGGTCAGAGACTGCCCGCCTTGCATGTTTGGCGTCGGCAGAGGCTTGTACGCCTGCTGGTACCCGTCACCGTATGCGCCGCTGTTGTCGTAGTCGTTGCCGCCATGCTGGAAATAGCCGACGCCCGCGTCGGCTGCGTAGTGGCCACCGGCATCGGCGCCATACTGGTTTCCACCGTACATGTCGTACTGGAACGACGCGTTCTGCGGCGGTGCTGTGGTCTCGAGCACGTCGAGGTCGCTGCGGCTGACATTGCCTACAGGCTGCGCCCCGTACTGCGACTGCCCGGCGCTGTAGTTTGTGCCGGTCATGTTGCGGTCCAGCATCTCGTATTCACCCGCGCGGCCGCTGCCGGGCGTGTTCAGCACGTTTCTCTTTTTGTTGTCCATCGGCGAGCTCAAAGGACTTTGCAGAGTTCTGTTGTGTGTTTTCTATAAGCTAGAAACCAGAAACAAGAACAGCGAAGCAGTTAGTAGCGCGTGAGCGTCGAAAAAAGGGCGGTCACCTAAAGTCTCAAGGTCACAGAGTGGTTTTTTATAGATAGAATAGGGCCTCTTAATATGCAGCTTGCCAGGCCTGTTTTTACAAAAGGAATAAAAAAGTAAACAAAAAAGTAAACAAAAAATGGCTGCAAAGGAGAAGTCCAGCACGAAAAATGTGCCAGCAGGCTTTTGGCTTTTATATACGCAACGCCGTAACAAATGCTGCCAGCCCTCTCTTTTTTGGGAAGCCAAAGGGATGGGACGACAGGCCAGGGGGTCGACATGTCCTGCGGCTCTTTGTTGTGGATGTGCCCAATGCATTCATTCTTGTTCCTCACTCCCGTAAAGCAAAAAGAGGGAAAAGATTCAGAAAGGGGGCCATCGGTCGATTATGATTCGCTGCTATTTTTAAAAAACAAATGTGAAATCACCACATGTGGCCGGGTGGGACGGGTGCTGAGAAACACGCGCGCCAGATGCGCCGTTAGGCTGGTCATCTGGCCGCGACCGACGCGTCTCAAAGCGACGGCGGTGCAGCGCCGGCCGTAGCGTCGCCTGCCACCGACAGCAAGCCTTGTTTCTCTCTTGTCTTTTTTAATATATTTGCGATTGTTGATGCAAGTGCAAAAAAATGTGCCATGGTTTCTAGCCGATGCAGGGTATCCAAATGAAAAATCAACAAAAACAATCGCAGCAGCGCAGCCGCTACAGGGTATTGAACGCTGAAGATAAAACAAGGTGTACAGATTACATAGTACAGAACACAGAGCGCAGAGCTCAGAGCTCAGAGCACGGTTTGCCGGTCCTGGCACAGATGGAAAAGGCATGGCTGTGGTTTCTGCAGCCTGAGCTCATGACCACGCCCAAAAGCGCTCTCCAGTATCTGGGGGGCTAAACGCACACGCTTTGTTTATTGTTCTTGCCCAAGACTTTCAACAACAACAACAGCAACAATAACAATAACAACAACAACGGCAGCATTTGCCGTATATGAATATGAATATCTGTACATGTATTTTCTCGCGTGGTCTGCAATCTCGCACAGCCAGCGAGAATCCGAATGCAGATCTCTCTCACTGGGCTCGTTTTATTTCCTGATTTGACAAAGAAAAATAGAACCGTCTTCATTGCCTGTGCGCATACGTCGTGCACAACGTGTGCAAGTCGGGTCGCCATCTAGAAAAAAGAACATTCTGTAGCAGAATATATCCAGATATTTCAAGATCTGAACCGTGGCCAGCAGGAGCTGGATCAGATCAGACCCGGTCAGCTTTTGCAGTCCGTAATACTGCAATTCGCCAATTCAGCTTTCGAGTCCATGCGTCTTCTTTTCTGGAGTATCAGGATATACTATCCAGCGCAATGTATCCTCGCATCTGCATCGACGAGTACTCGCGCTTTAGCACCCGTTCGCCGATTCGCAGCTTCTGAATCAAGGCCACCACTTCCCAAAGAACGCTAAATTTAGACTTTTGCTCTAAAGGTTCTAAATTTAGCCACTGCTGACTTCTCAGTACCACCCCGTCTTTGCGCGTTCGTCGCCAAAAAGAGACGGGCAGTTTTTGATTGGGTCGTCCATGCCGCCAGACCGACGTTCGTTTCACCCAGCCAATTGCTACAAAGCTTGCGCCCAGAGACGAGCGGTCTTTGTAATTGGCGCTGGCCACCAATGGCTCTTTTTAGCTCTCCTCACCCCTGAAAGCTTCTTTGTGGACTATCTTGTTCCTCAGCCTGCAGTCCTCTGTGTCTTTTCTCTTCCCCCATGCTTTGGGCGTCGATCTTATTGATTTTTTTCATTCTTGCTGTCTAAACATGCAATTTTGCTGCACCAGAAGGGCAAAGCAGCCTGTTTTCTTGTCTGCGCATATCGCTCTCTTTTTCTCTTTCCACTTCGTCTCACTCCTTTTTGCTCGCTTTCTATTCTATAATTTCTTTTTTGATTGGCAATATCAAAGGACTCTGGAGCACTTGTTCGGCCTTGGTCAGTTGCGCTCTAATTCCCATTTATATCGCCAATCCCGTTTGTGTTTTCTGGGTCACTCCAGTTGCCTCTATTCTTTTCCCTTTTTTCTCCTTTAATTTTACTTATTAACCTTTTCCCCCCTTTTCACCACTCTAAAATATACCTGTTCTCTACGTGTATATATACACCTACACTTATACACATACGCCCTTCTAGCACCTGTCCCCTTTGTTTACCACCAGCACAGCCTCTACTGCTCCTTTATTGTTCCCATTGTTCTCGTTTCTTTTGATTTATTTTCTGCGTTCTCTCACACCTACCACCTGCCTGGCCGACCAAGCAACTGACCAACAATTAAACGACTTACCGACCGACCGATTGACAGAACCTGTGGAAATATATATATATATATATATATATACATCACATTGCTACACACGCGGCAGTGCGCAAAAGTGCACTACATCCTTAAAACACACAGCCTCTCTTACACGGTTCTCGGCTCTAAACAAAAAAAGATGAAACATTTATTGAACAGCTGGCTCGTGATAGCCATGTTCACGCTGCTGTTCATTGTTTCCGGCACTCTATCTTTGCCGGCACCAGTAGAAAATGTCAGCGATGGCTGCCCCAGCAAGCTCGAGCCCATCACCTGCGAGTCTGGCCAAGAAGTCCAGTACATCGCGCAAAACAGTGTCCAGTGCGCCCACTATGTCTGCAGGACCATCAGCAACGATTCAGACAGCAATAGTGACTCGAAAAAGTCTGTGCTTCTTCCTGCAGTCTTGGGTTCAGTGATTCCGCTTGCTGCCATTGCTGCCGGAATCGTCTTCTATTTGCACCGCCGGCATCGCAAGCAGCGGTCAATGGATGCCCAGCATGAAGACGCCAAGTTCATGTCCAGCTACAATAACCTGGACGACGGCAGCTTTGGCAACGGACCGATGTCGCCTGGCGTGTACTCGTCCACTTACAGTGTGAGCAAATGGCGCGACTCTGCCATGCGCGACACAGATATCTCCGACTCGCACGCGTCCATTCCGATTATTTTCTCCTCAGACCAAGGTGGTGACCAGCCGTTTGGTACGCGCGAGACCAAGTTGTTCAACGGCAGCGATGCACCGGCATACCGCGAAACAAAGCTCTACAACCATGGTGCGCAGACAGATGAGTCTCGTCAGTGGGCGGCTCCCAACGTGGTGAATCTCAAGCAGAAGCCGCAGCTTGTGGTTCTTAATGGAAACACCGCTGGTCCAGCCCTAGAGGTGGACACAGGTAAAGTCCGTGAGCCGAGTCTGAACGATAGCTCGTGCAGCGAGCCCGAGTCACTGGCGACGCCGCTTACTCCAGAGACGCCATATGCGTCGGCGTTTTCAGAGGTCGCAACGCCTATGTCATCAGAGAAGCCGCGGATTGTCCAGGTTGGTCGGCCGCAGATCGTGCGCAACATGGAGGTGGGCCAGGGATCTGACGCGCAGGTGCCGGGCTCTCCGCTTCGGGTGGCGGCTAACAACTGGGAGAGCGGCAGCGAGCATTCGAGTGATTATAGCGATAGCGAACAGAGCGGCAGCGAAGAAGAGTCCGGATCGGAGTCCGAGGCCGAATCTGGGGAAGAGTCTGGCTCGGAGTCCGAGGAAGAGTCTGGATCCGAATCCGAATCCGGAGAAAGTGGTAGCGATGCTTCGGATAGCGAGGGAGAAGAAAAAGACGGCGATAGCGGGTCTGAAGTCTCTGACGACGATGACGATGACAATGAAGTTGATGAACGTGACCAGGGCGAAGACAGCGGTCCTGAAGGGTCCGACTTCCACAGTGAATCCGAGTCCGAGTCTGGCTCCGAGTCTGGCTCCGAGTCTGAATATGAATCTGGCTCTGAATCCGATTACGATGACGATGACGATGACGATGAGCAGGAAAGCGAGCACGAGAGTGACTATAGCGAGGATGACAAAGATGGTGATGACGACGATGGAAGCGCTTCAGAAAGCGATTCAGAGGCATCAGATGACGAGCAGGCCGAGGCAGCAAACAATGGCAGCAGACCTGACTCCAACAGCAGCAATCCCAAATTTAAAGGCGCTCAAGAAGCGCAATCGCGGCTTTCGCTTGGCCCGGCATTCAAGCTAGAAACCAGCAGTCTGGATACGTTTTCCAATGAGCTGCTTAGCGCGGCTGAAAGCATTTCGTTAAAGTAGTTCCTTGAATGCTATTGTTTATTTTGTTTAGGTTTATTGTTTTCATTTCAATGTTTTTTATGGTTTTTTTCTTTTTGTATAATAATCAATCCTTCTCCCTTTTTTAAAATAGACATTGACGCTTATGTTGTAAAATTGATGAAAAAAATTTAGCCTTTCAGCAACAAAAATGACATCCATGGTGTTCAATCTGCCAACCTGTTTTGTATGTGCATGCCTTTAAACAAAGCTCTAAAAATAAACAATCGAATGAAGGCGCGGCTCTTTACCAGCTGCCATACGCTGCTCTTTTGTCATTTTGACTGATTTTATGTACTTTTTGTAGTACCATGCAGCCAAGAACTTGTGCCAACTGCATCTCTAATTTTCGATGTGAGTATTTATACTTTATCCCACCATCTTGCGCCTTCCCGCGGCTGTGCGGAACCTGCCATCCTTGTTTGGATTCCAAGCGCCGTATAAAGTATATATAATTTATTTATTCATTTATTTATTGAGAGAGGGAAAAATCCCTGTCACAGAAGCAAAGCAGCGATAATGGCTTTAGCACTTCCAGCGTTTCATATCATCCGCAAAGACAATAGTGCCAGCGCAGAAGAAGAAGAGTATCCGCCATCCACTCAAACAGGTTTGTCGAGAATAACCAGCTCTGACCGCACAGACGCTGTGCGCTCGAGCACTCGCTCAAGCCAAAGCACGCAGAGCGCAGGCGAAGGCGACGGGAGTAGCGACGACTACGGTGACGGGTCAGACAACCAAGATACGTTGGATGCGACAGCAGCAGCAGCAGCAGCGGCAGCACCAGTAGCAGCATGCGAAACGCCTACGCTGACTTGTGAAGCAGGGCAGATCCGAGTACTCAGCATTTCGCAGGACTCGTGTCAGTGGAGCTGCCAGCGCGACCCATACTACAAAAAAGCGCGCGATAACAAAGGTTCGGTCATCGGCGGCTCTGTGGGAGCGACCGCGGGTGTTCTGCTGGTGCTGCTAGCAATACTGTTGTTTACGCAGGCAAGGAAAAGACGTCGTGAGCGTGCGGCGTACGACAAGGACACGGCAGATCTGGCTAGCGAGCTATCGGACGTTCCGCTGATGCGAAGTGTCGAGCGCCAAGGCAGTCAGCAACACCAACAACAGCAGTGGTCGTCGACGTCTGTGCCCAGTAGCACATCTGATGGCGGGAGCAGGCTGGCCTCGGTGTTTGGGATAGGCGGGTCCCGGGGCAGCGACTGGCTTGTACCGCGGGCGCCGCATCCCGATGAGGCCGGGACGGAGCTGACGATGGACATAGTCGACAGACCTCCGGAGAACGATCCGACGCTGGCTGTGCTGGATGGGTCGCTGCCGTACCGCCAGGAAAAGACTGCAGCAGCGTATCCGCTACTGGCAGAGTTTTCGCACGAGGGCGCGGTTGCGGCGTCGGAATCAGGGTCGGCGAAGCAGCAGACGGCAGCCTCGGTTTCTCCTGAAGCTCAGCTGCTGCACAACTACGAAGTGGCGCGGTACTCGGCAGACGCGGCGATAGCGGCGGCTAGGGAGAGCGCGCTAGCGGGGACGCCGGTCATGGCGTCGTTCAACCCGTTCAATGCGGTGCCGAGCGTGCGCAGTCTGCCGTACGACGACGATGGCTCGCAGCCGACAGTTTCGCGCAAGCACAGCGACCGGTCGAATAAAAGCAGCGTGTGAGCCACTCTAATATATTTTTTTTGAGCACATTTAATAAAAATCCTTGCATTGGAAAAGAATGCGCAAACAGAAATATCAAATTTTTTAAAGGTAAAGAACAAGAAAGAAAATGAAAGAAAAAAATGATGCTGTAGAGTGGGAGTGTGGAATGCCTCAGTTTAGAACGGGGGAAAGGCGGGCTGTTGCCTGCCGGCGGGCGATGTGGAGCTGCGGTCGAGGTAGGACGGCGCGGCGGCGGATCGCACGCGGGGCGGCAGCGAGGGCAGGCGTCGGTAATCGGCAAACGAGGGCGACGGCGCCGGGTGGGTGGGTTGGTGGTGCAGGCTGTATGTGGCCGACGGTGGGTGCGGGATGCGGCTAGTGCGCGCGACCGGCTGTGACCAGGGCGACGCTGCGGCCACCGGACTTGTAGACGCGGACGCTGCAGACCCAAACATGGCGGCAGGAGCATATTTGTCAGATCCGTAGTTGAGCGACCTGGAGTGAGCCGGTGTCGATGGCAGCGGTCGCGAAAACTCCGAGTGTGCGGGTGACGCCGGGCCCGACGAGGGCGATGACAGCACGCTGTGCGTGGTGACGGCCGCCGAAGTCTGCGGACGGCTGGGCGCCAGCGACGTGGAACTGAGGTGGCGCGCGACATCGTCGGCGTCGACGTACAGCGAGCTGAGCGACGCCGGGTTGTTGAACGGCTCGTCGTCCTCGCCCAGCTCGCGCGCGATGTCGAGCAGAATGTCGGCCTCGGACGACAGGACCTGTGGGCGGATCAGCTCTGGCGACGCCGCTGCTGCGCTGTGTGGCGGTGCGCCGTATACGCCGCGACGACGGTCCAGGCCGCGGGAACCGGCAGTGCTGGTGGCGGACGCAGCGCTGGCGGGCGCGTGGTACGACTGGTACTCGGGCGGCACGTCGTAGTCGGGAGAAACCATGTCCCATGTGCTGGCGGCGCTGGGCAGATTGGTGCTGGACGGGATCAGCACGCTGAGCCCCGACGCAGGCAGCGCGGCATGGGAAGCAGGCGTGATGTCCAGCGCCAGGCCGCGGGTCGATAGCGGCGGTGTGCTGCTGGCGCCGCTGAGCGCGGTGTCGAACTCCAGCTTGAGGTCGTCGGGAATCGACAGGCGGTCGCCGCGCGGCTGCAGGATGTCCAGGCTCAGCGAGAACTCGGAGCTGCCGTCGCCGGGCAGCACGCCGGGCGGGACCGCGGGCGACGGTGACGCCGCCGAGACAACCGACATCGATCTGCGCTTGGTGTACGAGACGTCAGGTCTGGCGGCGCGCTGAGCAGGTGGCTCGCCGAGCTTGGGTAGCGACGGCGACGAGCCGGTCAGGCTGGCTGGCAGCAGGCCCAGCGCGTCCTTGATGCAGGACGTGGCACGCGTGCGTTGTTCCCAGCTGGTGTGTGAGCGCGAGCGGATGTCGACCGAGTCATCGGTCAGCATCGATGACGAGAACGACGGGAAGTCGTCGATGGTGTGCGATGGTTGGCGCGCAGCCGGGAACGCGTCGGGCGACAGCCGCGTGCTGGTGCTGCTGGCCGTGGTGGCCAGGCTGAACATCGACGCGTCGCCGGCGCTGAACGTGGCCGAGCTGCTCAGCGCCGGCTTTGCAGCAGGCGCACGTCCTGGCGTCGATGCGGCCGACTGCGGCTTGGACGGTGGCGGTGCGTGCGGGTCGCTTTGCAGCGTCTGCACACGTCGCGACGGCGCCATGGTGGAGCTCTTGGTCTTGAGCTTGTAGCGGCCCAGCACGGTCAGCGGCGTCGAGATGGTCGAATGTGCGTACTGCGCCGACGCTGCGGCAGCCGGGCCCACGGTTTCAGCTGCCACGGCGTTGGAATAGGCAGACGCGAACAGGCCGTGGTCGGCAGCGGGCTTGGCAGCAGCGCCGCGCAGCTTTCCCGACGAGAACAGGTGGCGCGCGCGCGAAAATAGCTTGCGCGGCGCGGCCGAAACCGCCGTATCTGGCTTGACCGACGACGAGCTGCCCAGCGCGTTCTGGCCAAACAGCGACGCTAGAATGCTGCGGTTGTAGCACTGTTGCACACGGCGATGCTCGGGGTACGCCAGCAGCACGTACTGGTACATGGCCACCGCCTGCTCGACCAGCCGGCACAGCGCCGGCCAGCTGTCGGCCACGTCGCGCTCCTCCAGCAGCTCGGCGCACGGCGCAGCCGCGTCTGCCGGCCGCGGCGTGTGCAGCGGCAGCACCGTCGACGTCACGTGGAAAAAGTCGTCGCCACAGTCGATGACGCGGCACGCCTGCAGCGGGCAGAACGCCGGCAGCGCTGCGGCTCCGGCGCGACGGTAGTCCCACACGATGGTCATGTCGGCAGCCAGCGCGGCCGGGCACGCAGCGCGCGATCGCGCGTAGTCGGCCGCATCCCACATGCGCACGCTCCACGACTGGCCGCCGACGTCGACGCGGTCCAGCTCGGGGTGGCCGGCACCGCTGCCCTGGCGGCTGGGCGGCGCTTCGATGCCTGACTTTGTCCGGCGGTGACTGCTGCCTGCACCGCTGCCCTGGCGACTCAGCGGCGCGGATGGCTCGAGACAGCGCGCCACGGACCGCTCCCACGCGGTGTTGAGGAACTCGAAGAACGCGTCGCGCGTGTGCGCGTGGTCGGCCTCGAACTCGTGCAGCGACTGCGGGAACCAGTAGCCGTGCTCTCCGTACGGCTCGTGCGCGGCCTCGGCTGGGTACAAGATGCGCGCAAACTCGTTGTGCAGCTGGTCGGCGTCGGGCTCGGGGCCTGGCGGCGCGGCGGCCGGTGTGCGGTGGATGTAGAACGAGCGCGCAGCGGCGCCCGGCGTCTTTTCCAGCACGCTGACGCGACCGATGTCGACCCAGCCAGAAAACCGGCCCCAGCGCTTGCCTCGGCTGGGGTCGCTGACTGTGGCCTGGAACGCTGTGTCGCCCGCTGCGGCGGCGCCCGGCTGCTCAGTGACGCGGATGCCACCGTGATCGTGCGGCGGCCAGAAGCGCTCGACCACCATCAGCAGGTCCGAGAACACCAGCAGCGTGACCGGGCGCTTGGGCGCGCCGGTGACCAGGTCGGTCTCGGCCGCGTCGATGGCGCCGACAAACTCGCGTGATGCGCTGATCAGGTTGGGTGGGCAGCCTTCGACGGTTGTGTGGATGCGGTGCAGCTCGGCCACCGACTCGGCCACCTGGTTATCTGCCAGCTGGCCGATCTCGTTGACGCGCTCCAGCGCCAGGCGGATGCGCGCGGCGTCGTCGGCGTCGGGCGGCGTGGCGCGCAGCAGGTCGGTTAGAAGAAGCGTGTACCGCGGAATGCGCTGCACCGGCATGATCAGCAGGTCGCTGATGCCCAGCTTACGGCACTCCTCGCGCTCGCGTGCGCGCTGCAGAAACGCCGCATACAGCGGGTTCTTGGCCTCCAGCTCGCGCGACGACGCCAGCGCGTGTTGGTAGCCATTGATGTAGCGCTTGTACACCTGGAAATCAACAAAGTGGTCGCGACACAGCGATCCAATCGTCTCGCGCGGGTCCATTTCGCCGGCCGCCCACGCCTCCAGGTCGCCCAGAAACCGCTCGTTGACCTCTGTCACTCGCTCGATGTTGCCAAAGATCACATGTGCGTCGTAAGCCGGGATCAGCGCGTTGTTGGCCGACCGCGCCGCCGACCGCAGCGGCACCACGTAGATGTCGATCAGCGCGCGCAGCTTGTCGACGTAGCTGCGCTCTGTGGCCACCAGCTCCTCGATTATGTTTGCGCGTTTGGCCTCCATTTCCTCGCGCGTCTTGGTGCGCGTTGTTTTGGCCTCGCCGCGCGCTGCCTTTGCGTCGGCCTTGCTGCTGCCAGCCTTGCCCGCTGCGCCCGGATCGCCGCGTGCACGTGCGTTGGCACGTTCCAGCGACCGCAGGAAGCGCTGATGCGGCGCGTTGGCGTCAGCAAGGCGCTCAGGGCCCGCGGCGCCGACGATCACAAAGTCGAGCCGCAGCCACCGCCGGAACAGCCGCGGCTCCAGGTTGCGCAGAAGCGGCTTGAGGTGGTCGTCGCGAATCTCGATCAGGCTTTCGGTGGCCACCGCCAGGTCGCGCTGCTCGCGCTCGGCCGCCAGGTACGAGTTGATCTCGTTGCCCAGCGCTGCGTCGTCGCTGTCGTGCTCATCGCTGCCGTGGTCATCGGCCGCCGGCGTGTCAAACAGCGTGTCCATGAACGCGCTGATCTCGGCGCGCCGCAGCTCGTTGGACCGTCGTGTTTGCGTGCGCTGCAGACCACGTCGCAGCGGCGAGTTCTGCGTGCTGTCGTCGCCACCATCTGCTTCGCCAGTCTCTGCTGTTGCGGTACTGCCCGCCAGTCGCCGGTTGCGGAAGGCGGTCAGCAGGTAGCCGCGTCGTTCTGTGTCTGCTTGCTGGAAGTACAGGCGCAGTGCGTGGTATAGCAGGATCTTGGGCGACGACGGGCTGGATAGGCGGTCCAGATCCGTGCCAAAGATCGGCTGGTTGATCACCACTGTGGGCACGTAGACCACGCCGAACTTGAACGGCGTGCGAACCAGCGCCTTGTAGCACTCATGCGACTCGCGCGTGCTGATCGATATGCAGATGGGCCCGATCGACGCCTCGTACCCAAAAAAGTTTGTGTGCGGCTTGGGCACCAGCGCGTTGAGCCAGAACTCGGCCGCGTACTGGCCGTCGTTTTCGTTGTCGTTGGGAATCTCGTACACACTCTGCGACCCCGGGCGCGCCGCTGCTCTGCCTGCGTCGGGCGCGCCCTCGTCACTGCTGTGTGCGCTGTCGCTGTCACCCGCCATTGCGGCGCGGTGCTCTGACGCCGTGTGGAAAACCCCGCTATGCGCAGGCGTGCCGATTCGTAGCGATGCGTGCTTGTGCTCGCTGATCGTGGCGCGGCGCGAAAGTGACGGCAGCAGCGCTGCGCCCACAAACTCCAGATGCGGTGGCTGCTGCTGGTGTGCGCGGTCTAATGGCGCTGCAAGCTCTGGGCTGTCGGCTGTCGGCGACGACCGGAACGTAAACTCTGAGTTGCGCCCGCGTGTCGGTGTCGAGTTGAGCGCTGCTTGAGCCCGCGTTGCTGCTACAGAAAGCGCCGTCTTTGCGCCTGCGTTTGCTACTGTAGATGGCGCCTTTTTAGACGGTCGCGTCGGTGTGGTGGGCGCTGCTATGTGCGCTGGGAAATGGCGACTGGTGCCGACCGTGTAGCTGAGTGTGGTTGTGGCCGTCCTGGTCCTGGCTGATCCCGTGCGGTGCACAGTTGGCGTTGTGGCCTCTACGTGCGAGTCTACCGCGATGGTTGCCACCCTGCCTCGTCGGATGCTGGCGTTGTTGGTGGGCGTGCGGTCGAATCTGCGGCCCGAGCTGGCGCTGTACGTGTTTTTCCTCGGCGTCAAGAACGACGATGACCCGGCGTGCGCTTCTGTTTCCGGCGTCTTTGCTGCTGCTGCTGCTGCGCCTCTTCGGTGCTGTGGTGTTGTTGGCTGTGAGTCTGCCTATGCGTGCGTTTCCAAGCAAAACAAAACAAAACAAAACAAAACAAAACAAAACAACCAGTCAACAGAAAGGGGTTAGCAAGTGTGGGTTAGTGTGGGTTGGTGCAAGGTGGGTGGGTGGGTGTTGGCATATGCTGGTGCGCCGGCTTCATACGAGCATGTTTACCATTCTGGCGGTAGATAGTGCTGTTCCCAGGCAAGCAAGCGGTCTGGATGGCGTGTATGTGTGGTGTGTGGGCGAGGGCTCCGCAAAAATAAATAAACAAGAAGGCGCGGGCCTGTGGGTGTATGTATGTGGCAATATAAAAGCTGCAAGCAATAATGGCCCGAGCTGGCGTTTAACGAGCAAGAGAAAGGTTTGCCAGCTGAATTGCAAAAAAACGGCAAACACTAGTTCTAGACACTGAGAGACACAAAGAAAATAAAGAAAAGAATGCTGTCGCATGCTTTTTTAGCGCTTGGCCCCAGGAACAACAACCAGTCCAAAATAAATGACAACAGCTTGGCTGCCTAATTAACGCGCTCCAAGCAAGGATTGTAGCTGCCACGTGAGAATCAGCGAGTTGTGATGCTTGCTTTGCCTGCAAAAATAGCTCTGTTTTTGCAGGCAGTAGTGGCCCGGGCTACAACCCGTCGCAAGAGAGGGAGGGGTGTGTACAGCGGACATGGCAGGAAACCGGCCTTTGTCATTGTTGGCGACCTCCCTCGTGCCCCTCCATGTGTCTTCCCCTGTCTTGCACCCCCTCTAATGGTTGCTGCTGTTGCCATCGTTGCTCCGGAAGCTGCCGCCCACAAAAAACCCCTCACTTCATGAGCCGCCCTGTCTGCACGGCGGCTGCCCAGACACATGACAACAAGGGCAAGCCGGTCCATCGGCTCTGCAGGTGCGGTGCCTCGCTTTAGCCTTTCCCCACTAAAGCAGCTCCGCCCGGTCTGGCGATTTTTATTCGTTGCGCTTACCTTTTATTTTTGTGGTCCCCGGCCAGTTAGCGAGAGTAAAGAGTGGGGGTGATGGGTGATAACAATCGTGAGCGGAGAAAGACGAATAACCCAGCAAGAAAGCGTGTACTAGCAAAAGGTTTTAAAGCGATGATAAGAATAAAAAAGCACAAGAGTGCAAGGAGGGCAAAGCGGACGGCGCACGATCTTTTTTTGGGTCTGAGTTTGCAAATGCAGCAGACCTTGCCCCCATCCCGCCCAGTCTGGATGCCCTTTTTTGAGATCGCCCCCGGCTTGGGCTTTGGTTAGTACGTGCTCAGTGCCGGTTCTTTCTCTTTTAGATGCTCGGTATCATGCGCGTGTGCCCCTGTCGGAGCCATACCCAGACTAAACGGGCTACGGACAGTGACGCCCAAAACCCTGCTGTCTGGGACCGGGAGAGATGGACAGAGTGAGGCTGCTCTTCATTGGCCAGTTCCCTGCATCTTTAGCATTGTCATGCTGAGCGGAGCGCTGTGCATCAGGCATCAGCATGCAGCGTTCTAAAAGCGAAAGGGGGGTTTGTTCCGAATTAAACAGCGATACAGGGGATGTCTTGCCTGTTCTGCGATAGGCGGTCGGTCCTGCTCGGGTTGCTGGCTCTAGATCACATATACCAGGCAGTTCCTGTGGCCCTGGCGAGCTGCGTTTCCAGGAGCCTGGCAGCCTGCCAAAAAAATAGAATAGAGAGGTGGTTCAGCAAATGAGAAACCAGATCGAGCCGCCGTGGAAATGCCCAGTATTAGGGCTTGTGTGTGGAGGATCTGCCAGCTGCTGCTTCAAATGCTGTTTCAGCTTGCAGGTAGATGTGGGCTCAAACACTGGCCCTGGCGCTGGCCCTTTCTGCGGCTAGACAGAAGGCGAAGCTGACTCACGACGCTGCCTGGCTGGCCTTTGCCGGATTGGCCCAAAATCCGCGCAACTAGGCAGCACCCGGTCTTTGCGTTAGAATTTGCACGTGTCAACAGCCACGGCCTTTGTCTTTTGGCTTGGCTTTTGGCTTTTGGCTTGGCCTGTGGATTTTCGGGTGCGCGCTCCGTGCGCCGGGCTGTGGAAAAAAGCTGCGTGTTGGGCGATGGACAGAAACGGCATTTGCAGTCAGAAACAGCTTCTGCTGCATGCCGATTGCGTCCAGCCAGCAAGTGCTCGCGTAAAAGTCGCCATAGAAGCAGCCACTGGCGCCGACACACCCCTTCTCTTTTCTCTGTTCTCTGTTACGCTTTTTTTCTCTTTCTCTTTGCTGCTACTGCCTTTCACTCCCGGTAAACGGCGCGCTTCCACCACCTCCGCTAGCTGCCCTGTACATTCCGCCCAGCAGCTCCGGTGCCACAGCCCGCAACCAGAACGACTCTACGCTCCGAACGGCCAGGTACGTCTTGAACAGCCAGGTACACCGGTGTTGGTGCTCTTGCTGGCACCGATGTTGGCGACGCTGCTTTTCTCGCCGGCTGCCTGCCCGGCGCTGGCTGCTCTCTGAGCAGAACGCAGACAATCGCTAATTTTTTCTGCAGCCTTCGCTTCCCCCCAACCTTTGCGGCATTTGTCTTTGTCTTTGCCCTTGCCCTCTTTGTAGCCTCCAGACGCCCTTCGCGCTTCCAAAACACAGCATTCACAATGACCACTGGCGGATCAACACAACAGCCGCTGCCAGCCAGCGACGTCTCGCGCATTTCGGAGATTTTCGACGCCTACGCCGATGCACAGCCCACGCCCCAAGGCCCGCGCTGCATGACGCCCGCCGCCTTTGCCAAGGCCATCGCGCCCTCGGTCGCCGGTGCCGACGGCGCTGCCTCGCTCTACGCAGCCTTCTTCGCAGTTGCCGACAGAGACGGCCGCGGCCTGCTGACAAAGGATGACTTTGTCTACTTCCAGACGCTCCTCGGCCAGAACGACGCCGCCAGCCGTCTGCCCTTCTACGCCGCGTCGCGCTCCGCTGCCGCCGGCACGATCGAAGCCAGCGCCCTGGGCCGCCTGATCGCCACCGATGCCGCCGCCAGCAACTACGTCAAGGGAAAGACACAGGTTTCCTACGCAGAGTTTGCACAGCTGGTCGAGTCTGCCCGCGCCGACCGCATCCGCAGCGCATTTGCCGCCGCAGATGCCAGCGCCTCGGGGTCCATACGTCCGGACCAGGCGTCGGCGATCGCCCGCGAGTTTGCGCCCCTGGACCCGGCCGGTGTCGTTGCCAGCCGCATCTCGCTGCTCTCACAGTCGCCGGACAGCGATGCCGTGGGCTACCCGGCGTTCCTGGCCCTTATCAGCCTGCTGAGCGACCCCTCGCGCATCCGCCGGGCCGTCGACGAAGCCGCTGGCCACTTATCGACCAAATCAGACGCTGCGCACATCGCGCTCCCAGAGTTCGCCAGCGCAACATCTCTTTTGACGCCGCTGGAAATCGACGTCTTGTTTACGCTCGCCGCAGGCCACGCCGCCGCCGACTCGACCACGCTCGGCAGCATCAACGAGGTTGTGCAGTCGTGCTACGAGTCCCTGGCCCCAGAGAGCGTCAAGCAGCAGCCAGCAAAGGCTACAGCCAGCCATGCCAGGCCGTCTCGTACGGTGACCCAGGAGTTACTGTTCCAGGCCTACAACTTTGCCGTCGGCGCTGTCGCCGGAGGCATCGGCGCTGCCGTCGTGTACCCGATCGACCTGGTCAAGACCCGCATGCAAAACCAGCGCGCTGCCGTGGTCGGCGAGATGATGTACAAAAACAGCATGGACTGCTTCCGCAAGGTCATTCGCAACGAGGGCATCGTTGGCCTGTACCGCGGCCTGGGGCCTCAGCTAGTCGGTGTGGCTCCTGAAAAGGCCATCAAGCTGACCGTCAACGACTTTGTGCGCGCGCGCCTTACTGACAGAGACACGGGAAAGATCGCGTTTGCCAGCGAGCTCTTTGCCGGTGCCATGGCCGGTGGCTCGCAGGTCGTCTTCACCAACCCGCTGGAAATCGTCAAGATCCGTCTGCAGGTCCAGGGCGAGATGCTCAAGGAAACCGCCGGTAACGCCGCGCCCATTGTGCGCAGAGGCGCCATCACCATCATCAAGGAGCTGGGTCTGCTTGGTCTGTACAAGGGCGCATCCGCCTGTCTCTTGCGCGACGTGCCCTTCTCGGCCATCTACTTTTCGTGCTACTCGCATCTCAAGACCGACGTGTTCCGCGAGGGTGAGCGCCGTCTCGGCATAATCGATCTGCTCCTCGCTGGTGCCATCGCCGGTATGCCTGCCGCCTATCTGACCACGCCTGCAGACGTCATCAAGACGCGTCTGCAGGTCGTTGCTCGCAAGGGTGACACCGTCTACAACGGCCTTATGGACGCCGCGCGCAAGATTTACAAGGAGGAGGGATTCAAGGCGTTCTTCAAGGGCGGACCTGCCCGTATTGTTCGCTCCTCGCCCCAGTTCGGTACGACCCTTATGTGCTACGAGCTGATCCACCGCATGGTTCCTTTCCCTGGTGAGAGCCACGACACGCCTGCCGACTCTGCGGCCCAGAAAACCCGTCTGCTGTCCTCGCAAGCGTCCCTCTTCCATGCCGGAAATGCCCTGCGCCTTATGCATGACGCCAACTACAAGTTTGGCACATTAGCACAGCCTGCAAAGCCGGCCACTCCATCTGCTTGAAGCAGCCCCCTCTTTTGGCGAGCCCAAAGTTTGCTATCATTTAGAAAATTTTCTACGCATATTTGATCATCTGATTTGATCTTGTTTAGTTTGGCTTGGTTACTGCTTTTGCAAGGTCAGAAAAGGGAATAAACTTTTTTGTCTGTAACAACGTGTACAGTAACGCAAGACAAAGTGGTCAAATTACGCAGCTTTAGAAGAACAAGAAACACACGTATGCAATAAAATACGGTCAAGCAGCTAGGCTTTTACCAAGACAGCAAGGGGTGTATTGAGGGGGGCTCATACACACAGACTGTCTGAATCGATTTGAATGGTTTTTTTATATTTCTGTTATCAAACAGCCACCGGGTAAACAGGGCATGAATTAAAAAATATGTAAATCAAAATGAGTTATTTTATCTATTCTCTTCGTTTATGCAAGGTTATTCGTATATTCTTGTTGATTAGTCGCATTGTCCACTTTCTTTTGTGTTGGTTTAGGATTTTTCAAGATGCTCTATCTGCATCAGCTACTGCTAAAATGCATAACACAGATGTGTTATTCCGTTCCTCTTTATCCACTGCCGCCGAAAGCAGTTACTTGTTTAGCCTCCACACTTGTGTTGCATATACTCGATATTAGCATCAAACCAGCAAACAAAACAAAAAAAAGGTACATGCTTCGCTCTATGCTGTTCAGTGCTTGCTACATTCGACATCTAATACCGAGAGACAGAATAAAATACTATTTTAATTATATTTATACTTCTACTAAGACTTACTGGTCAGTTCAACCCGATACATATATACATATATACATATTTTTTCCCACTTTGTTTGCTCTTGTTTGGACTTTTTTATTTACATAAAATTGCGTATTTTTTTGGCTGTAAAAATAGTTATTTAGCCATCTCGATATACACTGGCGGTGCTGGCACAGCTAAACATGTCATTGTCATTCATTCGGATATGGCCTGCTGGCGCTGTCCCGACCGTCGAGTGGCATTTGTATCTTTTAGCATTGCTCAGCGCGCTGCTGGTGCATGTTTTGTACAAAATCTACGTGGCACTCTATATATCGCCATTGCGGCGGATACCGGGATCGCTTCTGTCGCGTATATCGTGGGCGCGTCTCAAAATATACGTCGCTGCTGGCAAAATGTCCTACCTGGGAAAGCAGGATTACGCCAGATACGGCGACATTTTCGTATGCGCGCCCAATGCAGTCAGCATAAGCAACCCAGCCGACATCCGCGCGCTGCTGAACAACCCCGCTGTTCCCAAAGCCCATTACTACAACATACTTCGCTTTACCGGGATT
The DNA here is from genome assembly GCA_027577815.1 of Coemansia sp. RSA 485. NCBI lineage: Eukaryota > Fungi > Kickxellomycota > Kickxellomycetes > Kickxellales > Kickxellaceae > Coemansia > Coemansia sp. RSA 485. The sequence continues at coordinate 8,676 of JANBRK010000068.1, read as the reverse complement.
GACAACACTGTCAGCACGCAGGACATGGACCTTGCCAACTCGCGGCGACGGCAGATAGGTCCGTACTTCAACCCGACGTACCTGGCCAAAATGGAGAAAACCATCATGCAGCGCGGTATCCTCTCCATCAAGGACAAGTGGGACCGGCTGATTGCGCAAAGCGACGACGGCGCGGCCGAGGTAAACTACAGCCACGACTTTTTGTTTTCCAGCTTTGACACAATCGGCACGCTCATCTACGGACGCCAGATCAAGGAGCTGCAGACCAACGATGCCGCTACAGCCAGGTGGATCGACACAACAGTCACATATCTGGGCATGCGGTCCATGCTCCAGCTGCTGCCGAGATTCCCGCTTTCGCTGATCGAGTGGCCGTGGGAGAAGCGCTACAAGACGCTGAGCGTGTACATAGACGAGTCAATCAATGCCAGGAGAGAGCATCTGGCAGGGCTTGCCGAGGGCAACGGCGAAGTCAAAAAGCCGACGGATCTTCTACAGGCGTTTATCGATGCCGAGGATCCAGAGTCAAAGGTGCGTATGTCGCATTTACAGATCCACGGCGAATGCGTGCTGATGATGCTGGCCGGAGCCGACACCATTGCGCACACAGTTGCGTGGACCGTGCATCTGTTGACACTCTACCCGGTGCATTACAGGCGCGCAGCGGCAGAGGTGCGCTCAAGGTTTGCCATCGGGCATCTGATAAGCTACAGCGAGTGTCGCGCGCAGCTGCCGTTTGTCGAGGCATGTCTTTACGAGTCGCTGCGCCTGGCGCCGGTCACTGGCGGCATGCTGCCTCGGATGTCGCCCAAGGGCGGCGTTGTGATCCAGGGCCACTTTATCCCCGAAGGAACGATGATCTTTGTAAATTTTGCCTCGGCCAACCACCACAGCGGCTCCTGGGATCACCCGTTTTTGTTTGACCCCACAAGGTTTCTGGGCGACAGCGAAGCCAGACACAACGTGCTGACGTTCAGCAGCGGCAAGCGCATATGCCCCGGCCGGCACCTGGCCTGGTGGGAGATGCTCACGGTGCTTGCCAACATCCTGAAGGACTATGATTGGAAGCTGCCAGCAGATTTGACTCATCTGGGGCCTGGCGTTCTTGATGAGCTTGGGTATCCTCGCCAGATGGACTCGCAGCAATTCATTGTTGTAAAGCCCGCTAATGCCGAGCGAGACTGCCGACTGGTTATCACAAAGCGAAAATAAACAAAGCGAGACCGAGATATAAAACATCTCCATCTTATTCTCCAAACCACAGAATGGCAAGAGACTGGTTGGACTGCTTAAAAATATATTTGGCAATATTTTATTCCTTCTATAAAAGAAACTAATAGAAAGAGAAAAAACAACTACATCAACAGGATGCTAGGCACCTAGTCCAATGCTTGCTTAGTTGTCGGCGATGGTGACCTCGACCTCGACTCCGGGCTCGATGGCAATGGAGGTGATCTGCTTGACGATCTCCGAGGGCGAGTACAGGTCGACCAGACGCTTGTGGATCTTCATCTCGAAGCGGTCCCAGGTCTTGGAACCCTCACCGTTGGGGGTCTTACGGGTGGTGATCGAAAGACGCTTGGTGGGCATGCGGACGGGACCCTTGACCTTCAGCTGCTTGTCCTTGGCGCGGAGAACAAGGTCAGAGCAGACCTTCTCGAGGTTCTTCACGTTGCGCGAGGTCAGGGTAATGCGGATGCGGTGGATCTGGACCTCAGCGGTCTCCTGGTAACCGGCCTTCTTAGCGACTTGAGACATCTTTGAATTGAGCGTTTAGAATAACGAGCGTAACGGAACTACGGATAGCAATCGAGCTGAAAGAACTGTCTCAGCGGTGACCAAGATTCAAAAAAAGAGCTTTGAAGCAGAAAAAAAGCGTTGAAGGCTTGAGGAGGAAAAATTCCAAATTTCAAGAGAGAGAGAAAGAGAGAAGGATTTAGGAAAGGGTATGTGGTGCTGGTACAGCAGATTAAATTTTTTTTTCCCTTGCCCCACCCCCTTGCTCTCGCTAATGCTGTTGCAGATCGGGGCAAAAGATTTTGTAATCTGGAATTTGTTTATTTTTGCATTTTGGTCAGTCCACAAGCAGACAGCAAAAGAGGGAAAGGGGGAGCAGGAATGGCGCAGCGACATCTGATTGGTCCAGCGAGGAGCTGCGGCACGCGTAATAGCTGTCGTGGTCAGCCAAGCCATCAGCGCAAAGCAGCTCCAGATGCCGCTTTGAGCATAACAAGCGCGGCTTTAGCGCTTGAGCCAGCAGCCAGCGCAGCGCAGCTCACAGCGCTATCAGTCCTGACAGGCAGAAAAAAAACAGCCATCAAACCCTACAGCATATCACGTGAGAGGATATTAAGCATGGAAAAGAAGATAATGTTTGTTTATTCGTTTTTTGGGAGGGAGGATGATCCAAAAGAGGATAAAAAGAGTGTGAAAGTAAGAGAGAGAGAAACAGGCTATTGCGGGGCGGATGGCGATGTCGATGGCTCCAGAGTCGGCGAGGGAAGCGGCGGGAGGCGGAAGACCATGGTGGTGATGTTGTCCATGCTGTCGTTGGAGAGCGCGTAGTCCAGCAGCGCCTGGCTAGCGTGAGCAGGGTCGGTCTCTGCGCGGATGAGGTCGACAGCCTCCTGGTCCGAGCACACGTCCCACAGGCCGTCGCAGGCCAGAATAAGCAGGTCGTCGTCGTCGTCAAGCACTGTTTCGGTGGTGAACGGATTTCCGATGACAAATTGCTTGAGGCTCGAGTCGCCCAGCGCACGCGTGACCGCAAGAATACCTATATCGTTGGATAGAGTCGATTGTGTAGCTGCATTAGCGCAAAAATATCAAACTGCGTGGGAACAGATTTGGAACAAGAAAAAGCCAAGAAGTCCAGGCCGACAAGAACTGAGCTGGACCAGGCAGCTGGGCTGCGCAACAATAGGATGAGCCGGCTGTCGCTTGGCCCTACCGCAAGGATTACATTGTTCTTACCATTGACTCGACCGTTGAACACGTAGCCGCCCGATTCCGAGATGCGCTCGATCTCGTGGACATCGTCTCCCTTGTGGTCGTATGTCAGCCTGACCGCGGCTCCCCCACGACTCAGCACAGCGCGCGCATCGCCAGCGTTGGCGCAGTAGAGTGTCCGTCGCTGGCGTCTGTGCGTCGCACCGGCATCGGAGTTGGCATCGCCTTCCTCGTCAGGCACATCTCTTATTTCTAAGTAAGCAACCACGGCCGTGCAGCCAGAGTGGGTCTTGACGTCAGACGCCAGCCGCCGGTCAGCTTCGACGAATGCCTGGTTAAACAGTTCGGGCACAGCCAGCTCAGGATTTTCGTTTTTAAGCTGCAAAAACACCTACAACTTGGATAAAAACACACAAGAGCATATTTAGTGTCTGAGACAAGGAAAGAAAGGGAGAACAATGTGAAAGACGTGCCATGCAGCACTGTTCATACTTACATCTGCAAAATTGTCGCCGCACCACTGCGCGGCCTGGCGTCCAGCGTGTCCGTCAAAGACAGCCATAAACGACTGGCCCTTGACACCATTAAAGTCGTATTTGTGATAGTGCGCGTCCTCCATGGTTCGCCTGTAGCGCCGGTTCTTCGAAAACGACACGCCAATATGCGCGTCATCAGCTTGGGCATCGCCCACACCAGCACCAGCACCAGCACCGGCGACGGCGCCAGTACCAGTACCAGTGCCACCACCAGGGTGTTCTTGGGCAACCGCATTCGACATGAGGTCGCCAGATGCGTCGTCATCGTTTGTCTGAATACGCAGCGGCTCAACAGCCTCTGGCTCGGCCGGTTCGGCAGCAGTCGAAGAGGTCGGCGAAAGAGTGGACAGCAGCCGGGTGCGCAGTGTGCTGTCCGCATCCTTGGTCGCGTTTTCAGTGTCCAGAGGAGGCGGAACAGAGCTGCGCTGTAGCCTTGGGCGGGGCTGGATAGTGCTGTTGCTGCTGGTCGCGGTCGTAGGGAAGGTCGCTGTGCTCAAAGTCACGTCGGCGGCCGCATCGGCGTCAAACGTAAGAGCAGGCGGGCTTTCGAAAACGTTATCGTCATTTTTCTGGCTGCCCATGCTCGCATTGGCATCTGCTGTCAGGGATTGCGAGGATTTGGTGCTGTCAAATGCAGGCTCGGTGCCTTTCGTGGTAGAGGCAGAGGGCGAATCCTTCTGCGCTTCCTGTTCAATACTAGTCATTCAGCCTCAGGTCGTTACAATAGAAAAAAGGGGGTAAAAAGGTGGGAAATAATAGTGCGGTAGCTAATATACGAGAGCAAGCTTTTACAAAGTGGGAATTAAAACAACGAATAAAAAAAATAAATAAAAAGAAAAGATGGAGTGGGGAGGTGCATGACCTCAGACGTTGATGACGGTGCGAATTAAAGTTTGTTTATCACAGCGACATTTCTCAAACAAAAAACTATATGTATTGGCAGGCAGCACCAGAACCAAGGTGCCTTCTCACTCTCTATTGCCATTTTTTTCTACAACTAAAAACGCCCTCTCTACGCAGAGGACGCGTCTAGCTCTGACAGATCGCCAAGACTGTCCATATAGTACGTCGCTTGTGGTGCAGACGGGTCGAGAATGGAAGCCTCGTCAGCAACGCCAGTTAGCACACACAGAGTGCTCAGTCCGCCTTTGATGCCAAAAAGAATGTCGGTATCCAGGCGGTCGCCGACCATACACGTGCGAGCAGGGTCAAGGTGGTACTTTTGCATGACGCAGTCCAGCATGGGCTTGTTGGGCTTGCCCATGACCAGCGGCGTGCGCTGCGTCGAGTGGATCAGCGAGTTCAGCATGGACCCGGTACCGGGATACACGTGCTTTCCGCCAGGCAGGGTGCGATCGTCGTTTGTCGCAACAAAAAGACAGTCGGCGTTGTACATCAGGTTTATATGTGCGTTGGCCAGCTTGCGGTAAGTGATGTCATAGTCGATTCCAAAGACCACTGCGCCGACGCTGGCATTGGGCTCGATCTCGGCTAGCGTAGCCAAATCGACAGGCGTCGTGTCTTCCTGGCCGATAGTCGTGATTCCGACCTCCTGGAGCTCTTTGCGGATGCCAGACCCTCCAATCACATAAGCGACCTTCTCGGGAGCAAACTGGACGACCTCACTGAGGTAGACCGCCGTAGCATATGCCGAGCTGAAGATCTCCTCAACCGCTGCCTGGATCCCAAGCTTTGTAAACTTTGTCACGTAATCGCTACGCGACGTAGCGCTGTTGTTTGTCACAAAGATCAGACGCTTTCCGCGGCTGCGCAGCATGCCGAGCGTGCTCTGGATATTGGGAACGGCCTTGGAACCATGCCATATGACGCCGTCGCAGTCGAACAAGAACGTGTCGTACTTGCCGACCAGCGCTTCGTAGTCCTTCCGCGAGGCAAGCTTTTGAGGAGACATTTGGCTTTGTTCTGCTGTTGAAATTGGCACAATCTGCGCAGACAGGTAATGTTTAATTGAATGAGGCGATGAGTGGGGCTCCAAAACTTTGGTTGAGCAAAAAAAGAACTAAAGCTTGATGTGTGGTGTGCGGGAAATATCACTCGCTTAACTCTCAGCTTTGATGATCTATCAGCCCCCAATCGGATCTGCTGCCTGATCAAGAGCTGTAGAAAAGTACGGTAGTTTTTTTTGCACACATATATTCGAGCACACTCACCTTGGAGAGCGTATCGCATCGTCTAGCGATTGCGAAATAACGATGGCACCATCGGAAAATACAGCGATTGGGTAGGAACTGCCCATTTCGTGATTAGCAATTTAGAGGCAACCTCCGCCTTTGCATACAATCACAGACCGGCTTTCCTAACAAAGTCAAAGAGTGTAAAAAATGGTGTATATGTGCCAAATGATTAATAAAACACCTAAAACTTGCTCTCTAATGCAAAATCTTTTAGAGCAAAGATGAGACAAGGCTGCCGACCGTATAATTAAAATAAAAGAACGTGCGCGCGCACACAAAAAATGCTGAAGGAAAAAAACGACTGATCTTTAGCTCAAAGCTGCTAGTTGTTATTTCTTCATCTATTAAGACGTCTATTCTACACCTGTCTCTCTATTAATAACAGTCTTATTATTATTGGCGCTGCTGCTGCTGTTTGCAATCTTTCGTTGACACGCAACTATTTATATAGCCAGCTCGAGAGTTCGACAGGTAACATTCCTAATAATTAGCACACTTCAAATGGCCTCCACCACAGCTGCTACATTGGCGTCGACTGCCGAACAGCCATCATCGCTGATCGTGGGTCTGCGCTTGAGCAACAAGAAAGCCGCTGTCTTTGGCCAGGGTTCCAGCGCACTTACGCGCGCGACATTTGCGCTGGATGCGGGCGCAAGCGTCGTTCTGTATTCGTCGGAAAGCACGCCCGCCGTGCCAAAGGCACTTGGCAAATGGGCCGAAGCCGGCCGCATCACCACCGTCGCAGCTAGCAAGTACCAATCGAACGACATTTCGGCATTCAGCGTTGTTTTCGTTGCAGACAGCTCTGCCGGCATCAACGTCGCAGAGATCGTGCAAGCGGCACACACAGCAGGCGTGCCCGTGAACGTCGCTGGCAACGTAGCGCTCAGTGACTTTACGCTGATGCCTACCTATCATGGCCAGGGCGGACTGCAGGTTGCAGTGACCACCAACGGCGTCGCGCCTCGCGTGGCCCAGCGCCTGCTAAAGGAGATCGTGGGCAAGCTGCCCTCTGGCCTCGAGTCGCAGCTCAGCGACGTAGCGCGTCTGAATGCAGCCGCCGCGGCTGTTGAGCGCGAGCGCCAGACCGCTGTGGCTAAACTCGAGTCGGCAGTCGACTCTGCCAGCCCAGGTCTGAGCACCGCGGTGACAGCAGCTCACACGCCTGCACCGGAGTCTGTGATCGAGGAAGAGCCCGCCGATCTTGGCGCGCTGCGCAGCGGAGCAGCTGCTGTCGTCGATGTTCAGGCAGCAGCAGCATACGCAGCGCACGCGCTTAGCGATCTGTGCTTCGTGTACGCAGCGCCTGAGCAGGCCCTGGGCGCTGCCGCGCTGGCATGGTCGCGGCGCGCTGAGAAGAACGCCTTTGGCGAGTGGGTGTCTGCGCTGCGCATGCAGACGCGCGCCGGTGCCGGACACGCGCTGTGGGGTGCGCTGGCCTCTGGCGCCCGTGTCGCGGCAATTGCTTCTGCAGAGTCCCTGCCGCACATGGCACCCGTGCTGACAGAGCTCGTCGACCGCAGACAGCCCCTGGTTGTGCATGCGTCGGCCGAGTCGATGGACGCATCCGGAGAAAACCACACGGACCAGGCCGATGCTCTGGCCGCGCTCCAGACCGGCGCTGTGCTTCTGGCATCTGCATCGCCACAGGAGGCACACGACGTGGCTGTCATCGCCCACGCCGTCGCTGCCGCCGCCGCTGTGCCGGTGGTGCACATTGTCAGCGCCGCTACCGGCTCTGAGCAGATTCGCACTGCCAGCCACAAGCAGCTGGCTGACTTTGTTGCTTCCGTCGCAAAGACGCACTCGGGACAAGCCGTTGCAGAGATCATCGATGCTGCCTTCACGCAGTTCCGCGGTGTCTTTGGACGGACATACTCGCGCTTTGAGTACAGCGGCAGCGCTGATGCTGAAACAGTTTTTGTTGCACTGGGCCAGCCAGCCGCCGATGCTGTCGAGTCCCTGCCAGCGCTTCTGCGCGAAAAGGTCAGCGTTGGCGTGCTGAGCGTGCGTGGACTTCGCCCTTGGGGTCCCGAGCAGCTTGCTGCCGCTCTGCCTACCAGCGCGCGTCGCGTTGTCCTGCTGCGTTGTGCTCGCGACGCAGCGACCGCAGATGCGCTTGTTGCCGAGGTTGCGCTTGCCACTCTTGTCGGACGCCCTGCTGCTGGAATCTGCGTGTCAAGTGCCAATGTCTTTGGCATCGAGTCTGCTTCTGGTATTGCTGAGGCCATGCGTGGGGCTCTTGGTCTCGAGTCTGCGGGTTCTGCCGAAGAGCTGGCCGAGGAGCAGTCTTCAGAGGAGCCCGCCGATGCTGCTGCAGCTGCCGTTGCTTCAGACTCTGACGCCGCATCCGCTGAGCCCACTGCGATTGTTTCCACCGCGCTGGACATCGCCAAGAAGCTTGCCTTCCCCGAAGCATATGGTGCCGAGCTGGTCGCGCGGCCTGGCGAGCGTACATTCGCTGTGCGCGTGTCAACCAAGTACCGCATGACTCCCGAGACATACGACCGCAACATCTTCCACATCGAGTTCGACACCCGTGGAACCGACCTGACCTACGAGATCGGCGATGCGCTGGGTGTGTATGGCTGCAACGACTCGGCGCAGGTTGCAGAGTTCTGCCAGCAATACGGGCTGGATCCGGAGCAGCTCGTGACAGCCGCTCGCGACGGCGAGCAGCACCACACGCGCACCGTTCGTGCATGGCTGACTCACGCTCTGGATCTGTTTGGGCGGCCCAGCAAGGGTTTCTACACCGCACTGGCCGACTGTGCCACGGATCAGGCCGAGGCCGAGAAGCTGCGCTGGCTGACCACGTCGGAAGGCGCCGTCGAGTTCCGCGACAGAGTGGCCGACACCGTCACATACGCCGACCTGCTGCTTGAGTTTGGCTCTGCGCGCCCGAGCTTCCTGCGCCTTGTCGACCTCATTGCGCCGATCAAGCCCCGCCACTACTCCATTGCATCGTCTGCAAAGATGCACCCTGGTAGCGTGCA